>BQNB010021037.1:0-22031 GCA_026074375.1 Tanacetum coccineum | reverse complement strand
AAGCAGGAACAACTCTCTCTTCTTTAACTGGTATTTAGCCTCCCCTCAAATGTAGTTTTTTTTTTTTAACAAAACAATAATAACCCGAACAGCAGGAACCATAAACTCGTGACCAGCCAGCAGCAACAAAAAGATACCAGCAGGAATATAAACCAACATATAAACAACCGGTAGGAAAATTACATGGACAGCAGGAACCGACACAACCAGCAGGAATAAAGAATGATCAGCAGAAACACAATATATCCAGCAGAAACGATGATCGTTATCAGCAGAAATAAATTATGAGCAGCATGAACATAATCAGCAGGAACCACTTAACGCCATCAGCAGAAACGACACTTAGTCGTTTTCAATAATTCCCATAATTTACGTACAAATCTGCTTCCTTATCCGTTGCATGCCATAACAGTCGAGCCAAAAATCACGCAACACAATCAATCCCACAAGATCAGGAAGAATATTTCTAGTATCAATCTCATTCCTAAAAATCAGGGTTGACAAACTATGCACCACTCAAAGGAGATATTATAGGATCAGTTTCAATTCCTATATATGAGCGAAAATCACCTCCGTATTATGCGAACTCTCATGACCAAATCTCAATACAAAGATAATTAATTATTCATCTTAGACCAAATTTTCATTTTGACCAAATTAAATATTCATCTTGGACCAAATCTTCATTTTGACCAAATTAAATATTCATCTTTGACCAAATCTTCATTTTGACCAAATTAAATATTCATCTTTGACCAAATCTTCATTTTGACCAAATTAAATATTCAACTTTGACCAAATCTTCATTGACCAAATTAAATATTCATCTTTGACCAAATCTTCATTTTGACCAAATTAAATATCTTTGACCATCATTAGGAACCTTGATGAAGACCAGCAGGAACACGTACAGCAGAAATGAAGAACAAGTAGCAGAAACATTTTCCCAACCAGCAAGAATGAATCGAACAAGCAGCATAAACCTTTTTTTTTTTAAATATACAAGAAACACAAGACAAGAAAGGATTAGTGCTTTTGGAAGTCCCAAGCCAGAACCGACTTGAATCTTCCATAGACATCAACATAATCATATCTGGTTAAAACTTTTGATGCTCTAGACGATTTGGATACATGTTCTAAAACAGCTTGTTTTGGTTTCCAAACCCACTTAGCTAAGGCCTTAACCGGATTCACCTTTGTTTTTGTTTTAGAAGAATCATATCTTGTACCCTTAACATTCTTGTTAATACATCTGTTGTAATTAGATGTTTTCTTATGAAAGGGTTTTTGAACAAAGTTCTGGTGATTCACATGTCTTGACTTATTCCATATTGGTTTAACCTGTTCTTGTTTATTCATCTTTTTCTTATGTTTACAGGTGTGCTGCAAGTGATCAAAACTACCACAAACATAGCAAGCTTTATTTTTGAACTCAAAATTATCTCCTAACTTTTGATTCATCATACCATTCCATCCTCTTTGATTACCTCTAGGAGTCTTATTGTTTTTCCTAAGTTTATCTGTTTTCTTAACATTTTTATTTTTAGAACAAACAGATTGAGGAATAAACTCAGGTGATTCAGCACTTAACTTAGACTTACACACGACATTTTCACTTGTTTTAGGTTCAATAACAGCAGGTTTAGGCAAAGACTCTTCAGCAGGAATGGACTCACAAGACTTTTTACCATATGTCATTTTTGATTCATCAATGTCAGGTTGGTTTGAGGAAGGCATGAAAATCCCAGTGATGGGTGGGGGAACAACATTCATTCCTCCTTTTTTGACAAACCTAACATGTTCTTGATAATAAAGTGTTTTACCATCCGCTTCTTCTGGATCAAAAATACTTTGCATTTCAGGATAATAAATTTCATTTGGCCCTGTATAATCCTTGTATCCCAAACCTAGCTTTGATTTCACAGACAAAGAATTATCTATCAATTTAGCTAAGTTTTTAGAAGATTCTTTCCATTTATTAAACCTGGACAAAGAATTATCTAATTTAGCTTGCAAATCTTGTTTTTCCATTTTTATCTCAGCATTGATTTTTTCAGAATATTTTAACTCATTAGACGTATTTTCCAAATCTCTTTGCAAAACCCTAATCTTTTCCTCATAGGCTAACTGATTATTTTGATACCATGCTCGTTGTGATTCTAATGTTTTAACAGCATTCTGATATGCTTGAACTTTAATATAACAATCATTATAAAGTCTATCAAGATTATCATTAAGTTTGTTAAGATCATTAATTTTAGACTCACAACCAAGAGGACAGTTTTGTACCTGTAAGTTCATGCACGCCATTTCTTCTTCACCACCACCAAATGTGTAGAAATGTGTTCTTCTCAATCAAAGCTTCTCAACGAGGCTCTGATACCACTTGTTGAGATGTAATTATTGAAAGATCTTTGAAGCAATGATCAATACAAAGACTATGCGGAAACTAGTCTTTATATCTTATAAGAACAAGTAAACAAAACAAGCCTCAATATATTAATACGATCACTCTAAAATAGTGATGGGGTTTTACAACCTTGAAGCTACAAGAGAATGTATATGAGAGAGATATGTGTTTGTGGATGTGAGAGATTGATGTCTATTCTCTACACCCTAGGACCTCCTTTTATAGACCAAGGAGTCCTAGTAGGTTACAATACAATTAATACTCTCTTAAGTATTATACATCAATACTTTTAATGCTTTCCATAATAAACATTGTAATCAACATTAACTGTCTCTTAATTCTTTTTAATGCTTTCCATAATAAACATTGTAATCAGCATTAATTGTCTCTTAATTCTTTTTAATTTCAGTCTTCTGTTTGACTAATCAGCATTAACTTCAGTCTTCAGTCAATTAGCATTAACTTCAGTCTTTTGTTTGACTAATCAGCATTAACTTTAGTCTTCAGTCAATTAGCATTAACTTTAGTCTTCTGTTTGACTAAATTATGCTTGGCAGTACAAAGTATGAAGACTTTAATTCCCAACAATCCTCCCCTAAACTTGAAAGGTGACTCCGTTACCTTCAAGTTTCCATCGTGTTTCAGCTTGAGCACCAGGAGGATATATCCAAACACTTCAATATCCATTGCTTGTCTTCTCAACGAACCATGATAAGCAAAGAGGTACAAAGAATCATCAATTAAATAAGTATAAAACTATCCTCATCACTCGAAAGTGAATCATTGAAAGGTATAGTTTTTGGCAAACTACCAGCCATAAACGGATTTGATGATGTCTTTACCAAGAGCCGTACCCTCTTGGACTAGCCACTCTTTGTTACAAGAACATGGTGAGTGAAGGCCATAGGATTTTTAGCAAACCCTTACAGCTATCAACGGATTTGAGAAAGTCTTTACCATGAGCCGTTTGCTATGGACTAGCCACTTTTCATTCAAAGAATATGGAAAGTGATAACCATCCAGTTTTGGGTAACCTGGCAACCATCAACGGATTTGAAAGGTCTTTACCAAGCAGCCGTTTGCTCTTGGACTAGCCAGTTCTTATGCTTGTAAGGCATGGTGAACTGATGACCATTTGTTGTGTGGTGGTTAGCCAACACCCAAACCCTTCTCAAATAGAAACAAACCACTCATAATAAGCCTCCCCTCAAACTGGTATTTAGCCTCCCCTCAAATGTAGCCTTTTTTTTTTTTTTTTTTTTTTAACTAACAGCAGGAATAAATAAAACAACCAGCAGGAACAAAACAAGCAAGCAGCAGGAACAACTCCTTTTTTTTTGACGAAACAATAATAACCCGAACAGCAGGAACCATAAACTCGTGACCAACAGGAATCAAACACGTAGTCAGCAGGAATACTAACAAACAGCAGCAACAAAAAGATACCAGCAGGAAAAAAGAATGATCAGCAGACACACAATATATCCAGCAGAAACGATGATCGTTACCAGCAGAAATAAATTATGAGCAGCATGAACATAATCAGCAGGAACCACTTAACGCCATCAGCAGAAACGAACATCTCTAACAGCAGAAACGACACTTAGTCGTTTTCAATAATTCCCATAATTTACGTACAAATCTGCTTCCTTATCCTTTGCATGCCATAACAGTCGAGCCAAAAATCACGCAACACAATCACCAGAGGGTCCAAATATGCCTTAAAACCGATTCACACTTTGTTTTGTTTTAGAAGCATCATATCTGTGTACCCTTAACATTCTTGTTTAATACATCTGATGTAATTAGATGTTTTCTTATGTAAGGGTTTTTGAACAAGTTTCTGTGATATCAACATGTCTTGACTTATTCCATATTGTTTAACCTTTCTTGTTTATCACTTTTCTTATGTTACAGGTGTGCTGCAATATGAACAAAACTAACACAAACATAGCAAGCTTATTTTTTGAACTCAAGAATTTATCTCTAAGCTTTTGATTCTCATACATTCCATCCTCTTTTGTTACCTCTAGGATCTTATTGTTTTTCCAAGTTTATCAGTTTTCTTTAACATTTTTATTTTTAGAACAAACAGATTAGGAAAAAACTCAGGTGATTCAGCACTATAACTAGACTTACACACTACAATTTTCACTTGTTTTAGGTTTCTAATAACAGCAGGGTTTAAGGCAAAGACTCTTAGAGCAGGAATGACTCACAAGACTTTTAACCATATTATGTCATTTGATTCATCATATGTCAGGTTGGTTAGAGGAAGGCATGAAAATCCCAGTGAAGGGATTGTGGGAACAGCATTCATTCCTCCTTCTATGACAAACTAACATGTTCTGATAATAAAGTGTTTTAACATTTGCTTCTACTGATCAAAAATACTTTGCATTTCAGTATAATAAAATTTCATAGGCCGCATGTATAATCCTTGAATCCCAACCTAGCTTTGATTACACAACAAAGAATTATCTATCAAATTTACAAGTTTTAGAAGATTCTTTCCAAATTTATTAAACCAGGACAAAGAATTATCTAATATTAGCATGCAATTCTTGTTTGTTTTTTTTCCATTTTTATCCTCATCATTGAATTTTTTCAGAATGATTTTAAATCATTAGACGTAATTTCCAATCACTTTGTGCAAAAACCCTAATCTTTTCCTCATAGGCTAACTGATTAATTTTGAAACCAGATGCTCGTTGTGATTCTAATGTTTTTAACAGCATTCTGATATGCCTTGAAACTTAATAATAACATATCATTATAAAGTCTTTCAAGATTATCAATAAGTTTTTGTTAAGATCATTAATTTTAGAATCACTACCAAGAGGACAGTTTTGTACCATGTAGTTCGATGCATGCCATTTCTTCTCACCACCACCAAATGTGTAGAAATGATGTTCTCTCAATCAAAGCTTCTCAACGATGCGCTGATTACCACTGTTGAGATCAATTATTGAAGAAACTTTGAGCAATGATCAATACAAAGACTATGCGAAACTATTTTTATATCTTATAAGAACAAGTAAACAAACAAGCCCAATATATTAAATACGATCACTCTAAAACAGTAGATGGGGTATTGTACAAACCTGTGAAGCTACAAGAAAATGTATATGAGAGAGAATGTGTTTGTAGATGTGAGAGATTGACTATTCTCTACACCCAAGACCTCCCTTTTAAGACCGAAAGGAGTCCTAGTAGGCCTTTAACAATACAATTAATACTTTCTAATTATTATAACATCAATACTTTTAATGCTTTTCCATAATAAACATTGTAACTCCTCATCAACATTAATTGTCTCTTAATACTCTTTAATGCTTTCCATAATAAACATTGAAAATCAGCATTAATTCATCTTAATTCTTTTAATTTCTGTCTTCTGTTTCAGTCTTCAGTCAATTAGCATTAACTTCAGTACTTTTGTTTGACTAATCAGCATTAACTTTAGTCTTCAGTCAGATTAGCATTAACTTTTATCCTCTGTTTGACTAAATTATGCTTATGCAGAACAAAGGATAAGACATTTAATTCCAACACTACTTCTCTTTCAAAACCAACAGGTTTAAGGACCCAAAGAGAAAACTTGAAAAATACTTTAAGGACTAGAAAACTTGGGAAAACAAACTCACAAGAGCTTGATAATGCCAATCAAAGTTGGCCACATGACCACAACCCATTACCATATCATTTTGACCCATTTTGGGCTTAACCCAAACACCCCTTTAAGTATTGAAATGGCTTTTTATAACATCTTGGTTTTCGAAGAAGCGAACCTCTCTTGCTATTTCCACTATCGAAGCCGAATATGTAAGCGCAGGAAAGGCATGTCAACAAGCACTATGGATGAAACAAGCTCTCATAAATTATGGCATTAGGTTAGATGACATTCCTATAATGTGTGATAACAAAGGAGCTATATACTTAAGTAAAAAACCCGAACAGACGACCTCGAACAAAAACACATTGAGATTTCGCCACCATTTCCTTTTGTGACAAAGTTCAAAAGGAAATATTGCATAGAAAAGTCTCAATCAGAAGATAACATTGCCGACAATCTAACTAAAACAAACCCTTAAACGTGAGTCCTTTTAATTACTTACAGTACTAGGTCTAGAGAATGAAGAACACATTGAATAAATACTTATTAAGTATCCACATCACTATCAATGTTAATTGGAACTTAAACCACCTAAAAGTAAACAAGAACATTAAACTACAACCAAAATCAACATACCAAAATAAAAAAACCACGAAAATAAAATCGTCAGATGGCGGCCCCTTAACTCTTAAAAGGCGGCCCACTTAGTAATAAGGGGGCCGACCATACACATAAGGGGACCGGCCATCTGACAGCCTGTATTTTTTTCTTCTTTAAATCTGAGTCTAGGATTCTATTTTGCACAAAATCAAAGATTAGGAATTTCTCAAAAATTAATCTTTATACAAGATTACGTATTAGTTATCTTGTTTTTGCCAAGGCTTAAACTTATCAACTTAATATATGTATATATAAGTCTCAATCTATTTCTCAAAATCCTTCTCGCGACTAGGAGTTCATGAAAATCTACTTTCATACATTGTTGATATATGCTAAAAAAAATTTACATTCATGCATAATGATCTCACACTTGTTGCCGGAATATGTAATCCAATATATATTTTTTGACGCTCTTGATTGAGCAAAATTGAATCAAGGAGCACTTGGATTATTTCTTAGGTTTTCTTGTCTTAGAGTCAAAATAATTGTCACTCCACATTTGTCGTATATAGGCACACACTAGGATTAATAATACAAACACAAGTCTTATTTGATGTGTTTACGACCTACTTATCTTGTTTAACAAATCTTAGGAGAATTACAACTATTAGAAGCATTACAACTATTTGCTAATACTTCAATTAATATGCTCTTCATTATAGATTTTTATTTGCCTCCTTGCATACTTATTCATATATACTTGCTTGCTAAATATTATGTGAATTAGCCTTGATTGTTATTAGGACTTGCATGTTTATATTCTTGCTTGCTAAATGTTATAGTATTGATTGCTATAAAAATTAGGACTTGCTGCAAAATGACCACAAAACAGTCTACCTTTTTACCATTTCCTGCAAGAAAACAAAATCCTGAACAACCTAGACATTTCCAGGTGGCGGCCCACTTTACTCAAAGGGGCGGGCCCCTTAGTGATAAGGGGGTCGGCCATCTAATGAACGGTTTTTATTGTTTCTTTATGTTTTTTAACCTTCTCTTATCTAGACTCAGCTATATTTTCCCAAAACACACCAACATTTCTTGGCTTTATTTTCTAACAATGTCCATCCACCCTTAACTATATTTTCTTCCTAGTATAAATCAACCCTCATCCTCATCTTTGTCATTACAACTCATCATATCTTCTCCAATGACATATCCTCACAAACCCATATCCAAACCTCCAAAGGTGGCTAAAATGTCCATAAGACCCGTATAGAAAAAGAAGTTGAACTATTGTAACACATCCAATGAGGTTGATGTTAACTTGCCTACACTAATGCCAAAACCACAATTTCCTCTCCAAGAATCATCACAAGAAAACCCTCCTACTACTCACTCAAACCATGATTCACTAAAATCTCACTTACTTCCACTTGGTGATTCTTGTGACACTAATGTTGGACAAGTTCTCATTCCATTACAAAGTGCCAATCAAACTCAACTCACACAACCCTTATTTCCTCACTTACTTATCAATCCATATATGGCTAGTATGCTTCATGCTCAAACTCCACCCTCACCTCAAGGTGACAACCAAATTCAACCTCCACTACCTCCATCTCCAAGTAGAGAAATACTTATTGATGACATTAATCAACTCTAAGATTTATCAAACCTTTTAGCCATGCACCTTTCCCAATGCAACACTCCCTCATCACCATATTCTCCAAACTTGCCTTACACCATCAACTTAAACCAAGTTGAACAACATGTTGGCTACTGTCCTTGTTGCATCTTTAACCAAAAACAATTCCTAACCTTGAGTGAAGATCTCAATTGGATTGAATTCCTTCTTACTCGTCCACAACCACCACTTCAAGTCCAACGAGACTACCCTCCAATAACCACCTCAACTCCAAACTCTCCACCAACAACTAACTAAGCATGTAATATGCTTACCTTTTCTCGCTTTCAAATAAATGTCCAACCCACTCCTTTTGCAAGCAAGTTCAATGGTTTCCTATGGCAATCTAGGCAACTTAGGACCTTTGTAGTTTCTATTTCATGTAGAATGTAAGCATAATATTTAGGTTTGATAAGTGCATGTTGAATGATTGTGTTTTATATACAATTTCTATGTTCAATGAATGATCTTTTGCTTAATTGCTCTTTTTATCTTGTATATTTGTGATGGTTGGTTTGCATAAATATGTTTGATTATTTTCCTTTTCATTTTCTATATGTTAGAAACATTGGTATTGTTCTTCTAACTTGTTTTTGTAGCAAAGTTACCATAGCTCGATTCCTTGGTGCCCTCGAACGAGGGGGAGCACACATCAAGGGGGAGCGTTTATTCCGTCGATTCTACGCGTAATCATCGACGAAGCCTTTTTGATTCTACAAAAAGGGGGAGAAATGGAAATAAAACTCACTAAATACTTGTTTAAAAATAATTTTACATTTAATGAGTTTAGATTTTGTAATCATCAAAAAGGGGGAGATTGTTGATAGAAATAATGCCTAAAAACGTTATTAATATTTTTCGACCTCTCTACGTTTTGATAATCACAAAATGTAAAAACACTCAATGTAAAATTAAACGTAAACAAGTAATTAGTAGTAAATTTTCGTTTTGAAAATTTAATCACTTAAAGGTATGAATAAATAAATGTTTAATGTATTTTTATGATCAAATGAATTTTTATTCAACCTCACATTTTTTTATAAAATGTTACAAACATTTTTATAACTTTTATAAAACATTTTCTACATTTAAAAAAAATGTTTTATTCAAAATAAATATTTTGAATTCAAATTCTTTACCTAAAAACGGCTAAAAATGTTTCAGAAAACACATCCCCTGGAAAAAACAAAAAAGGGAGCGTCTTGGCCTGGGCGGCCCCCTTAAATATAAGGGCGGCCCCCTTAGTGATAAGGGGGCCGGCCAGACAAAAATCTCTCCAGCTTTGCCTATAAATACTGGATTGTTTCCCATTGATTTTCTTACCTTTTGCACACACATTATTTCTGTTCTAAATCAGTTTATACTTTCTTTTCATTCCTTTGATCATTAAATCATAAGCTTTGTTTCCAAGTGATCTAAGCTTAGATCCTCAAGTGCAAGAGAAGGATACTTCTTATCATCAAGTAAAGAAGTATTATAGTTTAGTATGTTCTTGTAACATAGTTACAATTGTATTATATCTTGTAAATCATTTATGTATATTGTGAAAGGCGTGTATAGTAGTTAGATTGTTGTGATCATAGGAAGGTTAGTTAGATCGTGGTGATCGTCAAGATTTTAGATAGATCGCGGTGATCTTGTTAGTGTCTAGGTGAAGTGTAGTGAAGTTGTGAAGTGAAGTATAGTTGTGAATTGTTGTGAAGTAGTGCAGTTAGTATTTTAGTCCTCAAAATACAAAAGTTGTGATAGATTGGTTCTAGCTAGGGTTAGAACTCGACATTTGGCTTAGTGTTGGAAATCGGTGTAAGCTTAGTTGTGTACGGTTTTCTCCGCCTAAAGGGAGCTTGTTGATATAGTGAAGAAAACTATCGAGTTTGGTGCTCGGGGTGTCGAGTAGGGCGAAGAGGTGCTTCGTTAATGAACCACTATAAATCCTTGTGTTGTGATTTGATCTTTCTAACTCTTATCTCTTATCTTGCATATTTATTACATATCTTGTTTATTTAGTTATATTGTTCATATTGTTCACATATTGAATTCACATAAAGTCAAATCTAAGATTTTATAAACAAACTATACATTAAATTAAAAAGAGCTAAACTATTCAACCCCTCTTCTAGTTTTCCATAGACTACTTCAATAAGGATTGGACATCTGAAAAATCGTTTGATGTTGAACCAATGAACATGACCTCAACATCTATAAATTTCAATGTGAAGACACATGAATCTATAGTAGCTCTTAAGGCACGGGTTGTGGATGAGAATGTTGTAATCCTATGGCAGAGGATATGGTGACAACTGCTATTGCAGAACCAGTTGTTGCAGAACCTATTATTGATAAAGTTGTTATCGTATAAGAAGGCAAAGAAACCTCAACCACCATTCAAGATCTTTTACATGAATAGAGGTAGGTCCGAGAGGATTTAAAAAATACAGTCCAATAAGTTTAAGATTGATGATCAAAGGACTGGACAAATAGCTGATAAGGCTCTTTGTGTGTATGAGTGATGTAATGAACTTTGGGTTAACATTAAGTTTCCTTTATATTATGCTTTATGTTAAGCTAAGAACAACTGATATTGGTAATACCAATAGGACAATATGACCACCAATATTTTGCACCACTTTTGGTGGTCTTGGCATGTGTAAACACTAATTTTGTATTTTGGGTTATGTAAAACTAGGGGTTTGTTCCCCACATGCTATTTGACCATCTTGGTATCCGTATTTAACCAAGTTAAATATTGTGAATATAGTTTAAGTGAATATATAATAAAAGGTAAATGGTTTAATAATTTAGATATAAATGTAATTCATTAAAAATTAGGAAAATACGACACTTGCAAAGCTTAAAAGAATTTTGCTATATTTATTGCTAGAATAATGCATGTTACAATTGAAAAGACTAAAAATATTGACTTTCAAAAAGTCAAACTATTGACACTTGACTTTAATTCAACAACTTTTCCTGCTAGCTCAATCTTCAATTCATCAATCTTTTCTTGACGATTCATCTCATTAGTCAATTTATGCATTTGATGGGGGTTTATCAACATATAAATTTGATACAAATTTTGACGATACCAGTCACTATATGAATCAAACCATTCCCACGTATCCTATAATTTCTCACCCGGTTTTTGTAAATGAAAAGGAAAATAATATTTTCAAGGAAGATAAATTTTACCGATCGATTAGGGCATACAACAAATCTCCTACACGGATTACCAACTGTCCAAGAAACAAAAACCTTGAATGGAAAATGGCATTCACAGGTTTGGACATTCACGAGCTTGATCGATGTGGAAGACGAAGACATGAAATCAATTGGATAAAGTAAGGGTTAGGGTTAGGGTTTTTAATTTGGAGGGAAAGTTAACTAGTAAAAGGGAATTGGGTAAAGTGATGGGTTAGGATTAAGGTTATGTTTATATAGGATGTGTTTGGTTGGATCGGGTCACAATATACAGTTTTATAGTGGACGGATAAAGTTAGCCTAAGTGTAAAATCAATATATTGTGTTTAAATAAATAATGACATGGAAATGACATGGATGATCATCATACAATCTTTCTAACTTTTACGCAAAACAACAAACTTTGTTACTTAGAAGGTGTAATAAACAAATAGGTTAACTAATTCGGGACAAAAACGTAAATTCGTTGGTAATATATAGCTTTAAATCTTTATTTATTCTCTAACTTTAAGGCCCTAAAATCTAACACATATAAGTTTGAAAGCACAAGGAGAAACTTTTTGTGGGGCGGTTCTTTAGACTATCTAAATGGTGGTGGAGGTCTTGGTATTTATAGTTTAAGCTCAAACAATATTAGTTTACTCTTTAAATGATGGTGGAGGTTCTATAATGAAGACGACTCACTTTGAGGTAAAGTTATTCGACCCATTCATAGTCCTCAAGGTGGTCTTCCGGACACCTATATTATTAGATGTAAATTAGGACCTTGCTATAACATCGCAAAGCTAAGAGATGACCTTAAATTGCACGCGATAGACTAGTCTTCTCTCTTTAAAATCAAGATTGGTAAGGGTGAAATAACTAACTTTTGGTTAGACAAATGGTTGGGTGGTCCTTCTTTAAGTGAAACGTTTGCTCGCTTATACCACTGATGTTTTTAAAGATTGTCGAGTTGTCAACAAGTCACCAAGGTATTGTCCCATTCCCACTATTATCCCACCCCTTTGATTCTAGAATCTAGTCATTCTGCTTGTGTTAGCCTCATTATAGTACTAAATGAGAACATGCTAACAAATCCCTCTCCAAATTTCATTGGCCCATCATGTACTTATAGACTTCATTATTCTTGGCTTAAAGGTGGACTCTATGTTATGAAGATGAAATTGAGGGGTTAGAGACGCTAAACAATCTTGTTTCTCAATAACACCTTAGCAAACTCTCAAGACTCATGGGAATTTATAGCGTAAATTCGTTGGTAATATATAGCTTTAAATCTTTATTTATTCTCTAACTTTAAGGCCCTAAAATCTAACACAAATAAGTTTGAAAGCACAAGGAGAAACTTTTTGTGGGGCGGTTCTTTAGACTATCTAAATGGTGGTGGAGGTCTTGGTATTTATAGTTTAAGCTCAAACAATATTAGTTTACTCTTTAAATGATGGTGGAGGTTCTATAATGAAGACGACTCACTTTGAGGTAAAGTTATTCGACCCATTCATAGTCCTCAAGGTGGTCTTCCGGACACCTATATTATTAGATGTTAAATTGGGACCTTGCTTATAACATCGCAAAAGCTATGAGAGACCTTAAATTGCCGCGATAACTAGGACGAGTTTCTCTCTTTAAAAAATCATAGATTGGTATGGTGATATAACTAACTTGTGGTTTTAGAAAATACTGGTTGGTGTGGTCCTTCTTAAGTGAAAGTTTTTGCTCGCTTATACCACTGATGTTTTTAAAGATGTCGATTCCTAGTTGTCAAACAAGTCACCAAAGGTATTGGTCCTTTTCCCACTATTATCCACCCCTTTGATTCTTGAACACTCTTAATAGTGTAGGGTTTACAAAACCTTAAAGCTATAAACGATTGTATAAAGATCTATCAAACTACATGCCCTAGGACCTCCTTTTATACAGCAAGGAGTCCTACATGGCTTACAATATATTCCTAAATTATCATGATCTTCTAAACAAATAACTTATACATATCTTTTACCAAAATATCTCATACTTATCCCGTAAGTAATCTTGATAAGCAATCTTCATCTTTATCCTTCTGATAGTAGAAACTCTTCTAGCAGTTGTAACTTTCATACCAGCAGCATTAACTTTTGTATAAGCATCACTAACTATGTACAAGTAGTAGTAACTACTTAGAATATTTTCTTTATTCTTCACTGGCAGTACTAAGTTACACTAGCAGTACTAACATATACTAGCAGTACTAAGTTACACTAACAATAGTAACTTTTATACTAGCAGTATTAACTAGTTAGTAGGATTTCTTCTAAGTCTCTGAGCAGTCTTAACTTCCATTAGCAGTAGTAATATACACTAGCAGTAGTAACTAACAATACTTAACTACTTAGCATATTACTAACAGCACTAAGTTATGCTTGACAGCAGTAACTCTAACCTTAGCAGTATTAACTCCAAGCAGTCTTTTAATCCCAACAAAATATGATTAAAATTAAAGATCTATGTAGTTCTGGTCTTTTCTTTACTTGGACTAAAAATCTAAAGAAGGCTAGAGAAGGGAATGATACAGGGGTTTTAAAAAAGCTAGACAGGGTGATGGTGAATAAAGAATTTCTAAAGAAATTTAATCAAGCTCATATCATTTTCAAACCTTATCTAATCTTTGATCATAGTCAGGCTGTTATAGTAATTCTTAATGGTATGAAAAAGAAGAAGATAGCTTTTAAGTTTGTAAACTTTGTTACTGATAAAGAGGCTTTTATTCCTATTATTGAGAAGGAATGGAAGAAACAGATTGATGGCTTTAAGATGTTTCAGCTGGTAAAGAAAATAAGGAGCCTAAAGTTACATTTAAGGAAGCTAAATTAGCAAAATGGTAATTTGTTTGAAAAAGTGGAGGAGGTTAGAAATAAGCTAAAGCACATCCAAAAAGAGATTGATAGAGATCCTCATAATAAAGCTTTAAGAGATGCAAAGGTAGTTATCTTAAAAAAACTATATGACTATTATGGAAGATGAAGAGAAACTCTTATATCAAAAGAGTAAGATCAAATGGACAGGAACTACTCTTTTTTTCATAAAACACTAAAGGGGAGATATCAAAGGAACAAAATTGAGAGGGTTCAGAATGTGAATGGTGATAATTTTGAGGGTAATGAAGTTGCAGACCAGTTTGTTCTGCATTTTCAAAAAAAATTTGGCCAAAGTTGTGAGGTGAAGGGGATTGATGATTGTGAGTCTTTGTTCTACAACAGTCTCAATGCTGATGAGGCCCTTTCTTTGGTTAAAAATGTGTCTTCTAAGGAAATTAAAGATGCATTATTTGATATTGGTGATAATAAAGCTCCTGGACCGGATGGATATTCATTTATGTTTTTTTAAAAAGCTTGGAATGTTATTGGTGATTATTTCTGCAAAGTAATTAAAGAGTTTTTCAATTCTAGGAAGATGCTGTAAGAGTTAAATTCAACTGTGATTTCCCTTATCCCAAAAACTCAAAGCCCTTTAAAAGTAACTGATTATAGACCAATTGCATGTTGTAATGTGTTTTATAAGTGTATTAGCAAAGTTATCACTGGAAGAATTAAGAAGGTCCTTGGAAAGTTAGTTAATATCAATCAAAGTGCTTTTGTTGCAGGAAGACAAATCCAAGATAACATCTTACTTACTCAGGAGCTCCTTAAATGTTATGATAAAAAGGGGGGTCCAAGTAGAGTTGCTCTCAAAATTGATATTCAGAAAGCTTATGATACAGTTAACTGGAGCTTTCTTGAAACCATTTTGACCCATTTTGGATTTCATAAAAAGATGATCAACTAGATCATGATTTGTGTGAGGACTGCAAGTTTTACCATTAATATGAATGGGGAAAATTATGGATTCTTTAAAGGTGGGAGAGGTTTAAGACAAGGGGATCCAATGTCCCCTTATCTTCACTTTGGTTATGAAATGCTTCACTC
Source organism: Tanacetum coccineum (assembly GCA_026074375.1). Taxonomy (NCBI): domain Eukaryota; kingdom Viridiplantae; phylum Streptophyta; class Magnoliopsida; order Asterales; family Asteraceae; genus Tanacetum; species Tanacetum coccineum. The sequence goes on along the minus strand of BQNB010021037.1, from coordinate 6,585 downwards.
TGATGATGGAAAGAAATGTGAAGAAAAATCGAAATTTTCAATACCATTTTGGGTGTAAAAGCATGAAGATAACCCATGTTTACTTTGCTGATGATTTGTTAGTGCTATGTCATGGTGATGCTAAGTCAGTTAAAGTTGTTAGAGACTCTATTTATGAATTTGGAGAGTGTTCTGGTCTACTTTCTAATTTCAACAAGAGTACCATTTTCTTTGGTATTGTTAAAGATGAAGTCCAAAAGGAAATAATGAAAGTCTTACCTTTTAAGAAAGGCAAGCTCCCTATGAAATACCTTGGTGTGCCTTTGATTACTAAGAGATTGGGGATTAAGAACTGCAAAATTTTGGTGGATAAAGTCAGGAGCAGAATCTCTAATTAGAAGAACAAATAGTTGTCTTATGCAGGTAGGCTTCAACTTATAGCCTCAATTCTGGAGTCAATTCAAGTTTATTGGTTCTCTGTGTTTCTTCTTCCAAAGGCTGTTTTGAAAGAGATTAATAACTTGTTAATGGGTTTTCTATGGTGTAATGGAAAGTTGTCTAGAGGAAAGGCAAAGATAGCCTGGAAGAAAATATGCAAGCCTATAACTCATGGTGGATTGGGTTTAAAAGATCTTGAATTATGGAATAAAGCTCTTTTGGTCAACATATCTGGAATATTGCTTGTAAAAAAGACACCTTATGGGTTAAATGGATCAGTACAGTGAAATTGAATGGTAAGAACTTTTAGTAAGTAAGTGTTGAGGTAAATGATAGTTGGGGATGGAAAAATCTTTTAGAGATAAGAGATGAAGTTAGTAAGTATGTTTGGTACAAGCTGGGTGATGGTAAGAACACTTTAATGTGGTATGACAACTCGTGTGAGTTTTGTCTACTTTTCAGGATTGTATCTAATAAAAGCCTTTACAATGCAAGATTAACAAGAGATATGATGGTTGCTGATATGGTGAGTAATGGTGAATGGGTTTGGCCAAGAGAATGGGAGAATGATTTTCCAATTATAAAGCAGATCAATGTTCCAAAGCTTGATTTTGAGAAGGATGATTGGCTTGTGTGGAAAAATAAGAATAATAAGGAATGTAAATTCAGTATAAGGGAAGCATACAAAGATATAAGAATTCAATCCTCTGAGGTCATATGGGCAAAACTGGTTTGGTACTCTTAATGTATCCCCAAGCAGTCTTTTATCTTGTGGATGGCAATTCAAGGAAAATTGATGACTTGTGATAGAATGGCAAAGTAGGGATCTTATGATATGATTGTGTGTGCTTTATGTAAGAACAATGTTGAATCTCATGATCATCTGTTCTTCAACTGTTCATTTTCTAAGGCCCTATGTTAGAAGTTGAAAACCCTGATGGAATTTCAAAGTAATGCTACAGTCTGGAATGATATTGTTACTGAATTGGCTGTGAAGCCTAATAAAAGTAGCATATGGAGTATAGTAAGAAGATTGTGTTTGGCTGGTGTTGTATATTCCATTTGGAGAGAAAGAAATAATATAGTTTTTAGAGATGAAGAATGTAATTGGGAAATTGTTTTGGAGATGATTTGTGAAACTATGAGGTTAAAGCTTATGGGGCTTGTTGTAAAAAAGTCCAAAGCAGTTCTACAAGTTGCTACCAAGTGGAATGCGACTCTGAATATAAAGTGAGTAGATGTTGGAAAGGTTTCACTTTATTTGGATGCTGTAAATTTTAGGTATGTGTTTAAAGGGGTGTTTGGGATAAGGTTTGTCTTAGCTTGGATTAAAGTGTATTGGGGTTTCTACTGGCTCTCTCTAAACATATAGCAGTTAGTATAATTTGCAGGCCATTACAATGGTTGGGACCTAAAAATTTGGAGTTTTCCTCGGCTTCTTGATCCTGGTAGTTGCATCAGATTGGCTTTGGGAGGGTCTGTTTGCCTATTTTAGGTCAATTTGGTCTCTTGCACAGGAAGATGTACCATAAGGAAGGTGTCCAACATTGTGAAGGGTAAATGGCTTGGGTGAGTAAAGCATGTTGGTTGGAATAGAGAGTGATGCAAGATGGCACTTCTTGGTCTAATCAGTGCTTTGCTAAAGGAGGATAGGTTGGATGTACTTGAGGGTGAGTGTTTCTTGTCTAGTGATGCCTTCTGCATTTGCTGCTTCAATCATACAGTGGGGAAGTGACTGGTGTGTGATTTTAGTATGCAAGTGTGTAAGAAATGTAGCTAGACAGGAAGAGCCCCTCTTGTATTGTGAAAGGGGCTATATCCTGCACAATGATGCCCCCTCTTGCTCATACACTTTCTATTGTGGGTGATGGATGAATGGATTGTGTATGTCCTGAGGTGTGGAAATGTAATTGTGAGGATTTGGTGTTTTTGGTGATAATATGTGAACTTGTTTTGTCTAATGGATGCTATGTCTCTGCATGGGTGTCTTCAGATGTATAGTTTTACAGTATCATCAAAGTTATGGTGCTGTGGTGATAGAGATATTAGTATATCGAATAGATAGTTTTCTAGTTGTTTGTCATTGTTTCTGTATTAGAGATCAGGTGTGTCTGATCTTTTTCGTATTTGTTTGTAATCATTTTCTTAATTAATAAAAGTTCACCTTTCACAAAAAAAAGTTTCTATATTATTTTTTTCGTTAAACAACTTAAATTTGGAATCATATTCTCATATCTATGTTTATTCTTATCGTAGATCTTCAACTTCATACTTTGTGAACTTGACGAAATCATAATCTAATGAAACAAATAAATGTATCAAAATATGCAATTTTAGCTCAAATGTATGTATGACTAGGACCTTAAGACACAATTATCTTAATATCTTAGAGGTATTTTACTTTTTGGTTAGAAAAATTAATGCTCTCGCAACTAAACACCATTGTTGTAAACGTAGAGATGTGCATACACACTCTTGTATAATGCAAATTAATCAACACAACCCTAATTAATCCAACTCGAAAGGAAAAATGGCGATTTTAATAGCTTATGCTGAATGGGCCATCAATATTAGACAGGAGTTATGTGGGTTAGCATTTTAGGGTTTAGGGTTGACATAGGCCAATGTTAATTAAAGTGTTTGAGAACATTTAATTAACCAGAAATGCTATATTTACAAAGCGTTTACCACATAATATTTAAATAATGATTTGATAAATATTTTGGTTAAATCATGTTGCTTCATAATCTCGATTTTACTTTCTCACCCTCTACATTTAGTTATAACAAATCATTTTGTGGAAATAATTTTGTGAGCTTTATGTGGATGTAGCATTAACATTAACTAATATAGACCCTGGGCTTTATTAAAAAAATTTGTAGGCACATTTATATAATTTAAAGTTGGAATCGTGATATCAAAATCATCCATATGATGAAACATGTTATGGGAAAAGAAAGGCTTTGTGTATATGCATAAAAGGGGAATTGCAATACCAACATGACAAATGATTAACCGTTCACACTAAATCATCACGCATTACGTATTAATACGAAACAACATCGGCATATAAGAGCTGCTTATTCCAACACGATGGATGTTATTACACAAAAAGTTCAACTTCATCATAAGCACATTGTATAAAACTACTAGATCGATGACCCTCATGTATCATTACGCCTTACCAAACCGCTGCTTGAAATATGCAAGCAATTCTTCTTTTGGAACTTCGAATTTTGGAGGTAAAACTTCTTTAACAACTTGACAATTGATGAAGTTCTCAGCCCATTCAGTTATTTTCGGAAACTTGTCCTTTGTGACTATTTTAATTTCCGTGGTATCTTCAATCATTCCAAGCCAATAGGCTATGTAATCAGCAGCGATATCAACAATGTTAATGTTGTCGCCTCCAAAATACTTCGTTCCCTTAACTTTTAGTTCATTTTCTAGTATTTGCAGTTTCTCATAAGCTTCTGCGAGAACCTGTTCGTCTCCAACGTTACCAAAAACCTTGAATGTTGCGGGAATACACTGAACAAACCATATAACGATTTAATCCAACTTGTATATAAAAAGCACTACACAAAAATACATTAGTCTAAAAAATGTTATAAACTCAGTAAATCTTCGACAGAGAATAAAAGCATCTCAGATGGAACCCAAGACCTTTTGGTCGAGTGGTATGTGTGTTCTCCACCAACTTAAAGGTTGTGGGTTCAAGCCTCGTTGGAGGCATGTGTGTGATATATATATTGTGAGATACATGATAGGGGTGACTGGTGAGCAGAAACCGCACCGCAAACCGCAAAACCACAAAAACCGCACCACGGCAAAAACCGGTGGATTGGTTTTAAGAAAAAAGAAAAAACACAAAATGCGGTGCGGTTGTGGTTTTACCCGTAAAACCGAACCACAAAATTCGCACCGCACCGCACATTAATTTTATAAAACCGAAAAACGACACATTGATTATTTAATGTGTGTTATAAGGCTTCTAGTGCATATTATCAATAATTTTCTAAGTGACGTATGTGTTTACTCTAAATATATGCATTGTTATAACCGAAAAAATCAACATTGCAAACCAAAAACCGCAAAAACCCACATTAATTATATAAATCATAAGTGATGATGGTGCGGTGGGTTAAAACCCGCAAAACAAGCAAAAACGGCAAAAAAAGGGCAAAACCGAAACCGCAAAAACCGCGTGGTTGTGGATTCTCACTTTTTAAAAATCGCAATTGCGGATGCGGTGTGGTTTTTGCCAAAATCCGCACCGATCCGCACCATGCTTACCCCTAATAAATGATATAGGGTTTGAAAAATTTGTCGTTTTAAAAAAAGCATCCCAGATGGATGTTTATGTACCGAAACCGAGTTTGGCCAAAACACCGGACCGAAATGGTCCGGTCCGGTTCGGTCTTCGGTCCGGTCCGGTCCAACAAGGTATAATTGCCGGTTTTTTCGTAAGATCGGACCGAATCGAACTGGACCGACATCACCGAAAATAAGAAAAATGATGGACTGAGGACCGCACCGAAATAGGTTGGGTCCGGTTCGGCCGGTCTGGTTCGGGCCGGTTTCTCGGTCTGATCCAATCAGCAATCCGTTTTGCTCACCCCTACTACCACATACATCTTTGATTCCTTTTAAAAAAAATTAAATAAACAAATAAAATCACAACATGAAGCATTTAAGCATAAATTCATGATACGTATTGTTAGGTGAACCATAAAAAAATGTTTATTAATAAGAGATGAAGTCAGAGATGCTGAAAAGTTGTCAACTTCAAGGAAACTTTACATTTATGGTAATTGTTTAATGAATACAGTGGTGGACAAAGATTACTGAGTATCTTACATTTTCAGCTCCCAAGTCATGTTAGCTAGATTATTACCTGTCTTAAATGATTAACATACGCTCCGAATTTGAAGTTATTTGTAACTTTTATGTGTTATACCAACGAAATTGTACATAAACAACAAAATAGAGAAATTTATCTGGAAAATAATCTTTACTGTTATTCTGGGTAAAATGATCGATAAAAATAAATTACTGTCAATCAAATCACTGAGTGATGATTATGGATGAATTTTGTGATAACTTTGTGTCAGTATGCCTAAAAGAAGCTGAAAACATAATGAGTTAATAACCAACTCAACACCAACATGAAAATTTCATGAAACCAAAAATAATACATTCGCAAAGAGAATTATAGACAACGAAACAATTACCGTGCCATCAATGAATTTGGCCCAAAATCGAGCAACAGCTTTGTCGTAAGGATCCACAGGCAAAATGGGATACCCTTCCCAAACTTGATCAATGTACTCAACAATCACAAGTGAGTCACATATCGGTTTTCCGTTATGCACAAACACTGGTACCTCCTTATGAATAGGATTATACTTCAAAAGATCATCACTCTTGTTTTTCAAGTCTTCTTTAATAACATCATACTTGACACCCTTTAGATTCAAAGCAATATCCACTCTACATACATATGGACTATCTCCAGTGGAGCCATACAACTTCACTTCATCAACCATTTTATTGTCAAAATGTAGTCAACGCCTACTTTGAGTATTATAGTGGTACGAGTTTCAGTGTTTGTGTTTATTGCTTCTTCATATGTGGTTCGTGTCCTTTTATATGTAGTTGATGAAATCATTTATTGACTTGGCTTAAGTTTAATTTATTTATTAAAAAAAACTTGGAGAAAGGGAAATGATTTCTTTTTCTAATTGACTTTTGACTACACGCACGCGCATACGTAATATGGAAACACAGAAACTTCTTTCACACCCGTTTGATGAATCGCCAACTCTCTAGTACTATGCTGCAATTTTTTTAATAGATTTTAGAGGTGGCAAAACGGGCGGGCGGGCACGGGCATCGGGCAAAACGGGCAACGGGCTAAAACGGGCACGGGCTAAAACGGACACGGGCCAAAAAAGGCACGGGCTAAAACGGGCACGGGCCAAACGGGCACTTATGGGATAAATGGGCTTTTGGGCGAATCTTATTTATTTAATTCTTTTTACGTTTTCGCCGGTTTTTTTACGATTTCGCCCGTTTTTTTACGATTTCGTCAGTTTTTTTACGATTTCGTCAGTTTTTTACGATTTCGTCTGTTTTTTTTTACGATTTCGTCATTTTTTTAACGTT
>BQNB010021036.1:34152-64747 GCA_026074375.1 Tanacetum coccineum | reverse complement strand
ATAAACCTTTTCTAATCAAATGATTTTAAGTAAACATATGATTAATTATAAGCTAGTTATACTAATCATGTAAGACAAAATAGGATTAACCATAAGTGGAAACAATCTTTTCAAATCTTTTTAAATCCTCCCAAATCTAGAAAATCTTTTCTTATTTATGTTAAAAAATATTTTCCTTCTAGAAGTATCTAATAAATCTGATTTTTAAGTACATAAGAATATTTTTTTAAGATTTAGGGTTAATCACTACTTGACAAAAAAATGTCCCAACTGTACCTCACGGATCCACCTAAATAAAAGGATGGATCCAGCATTTGGTAGATCCATGGATCCGTGGAACTTGCCGTTTGAGACAGTTTTGAATTTCAAATGTTGGCTATAAATACTAACCTTAAGTCTTTATTTTAGACAACCTTCAAAAATATTTTTCTCTTTAGATTTTCTCATTTTTCATATTCTTTGATCATTATACTTGTTTCATAATCTATTACAAGTGATCAACTTATTCCACTCTTTAGTGAAGAACACTAACGAAGACGTGAAGCTTCAAGTGTTATTAGTTTAGTTGTGTCATCACGATTGTGATAATCATTCATCTTGTATATCTTGTGTTATATTTTGTCTATATCATATGTGTATGATAGGTTAGTATTTAGGCCATAGAATACATAGTGTGTTAGATTAGTTCTATCTTGAAGTAGAACTCGGTATTTAGCTTTGTACCGGAAAGAGTGTAAGCGACGTGTACGGTTTTCTTTGCCTAAAGGGAGCCTGTTGACATAGCGAATAAAAATATCAAGTTTGGTACTTGAGGAGTGGACTAGGGCGAAGAGGAGCTTCGTAGCCAAACCATTATAAATCATTGTGTCATCGGTTTGATCTTTCTTATCTTTACTTGTTTATACTTCGTATTTACTTATTTTTTTATTGCATTGCTATCATATACACTTGTGTATATCTCTTGAATTCACATAAGTTGACAATCTAAGTTTTATTTTTAAAACTGTAAAAACTATTCAACCCCCCTTCTAGTTTCCATATATACATTTATTTTATCGTAGAATGTTATCATATTTTGTCATCTTTAAAATGTAGAGTGGTCGAAAAATATAAATGACGTTTTTATACATTATTTGTATTAACGAAGGCTACAATGGTTCTTTATAATGCTTTGCCTAAAAAGGAATATGAATAAATTTTTATGTGTAAAACGGCTAAATAAATTTGGCAATCATTGTTAACCACACATCAAGGTAATATCTAATTCAAGGATAAAATTGATCTTCTTGTTCAACAATATGAACAATTTACTGTCCTTGAAGAAGAATCTATTGATAGCAGTTTTGCTAGATTTAACACTATTATTACTAGTCTTGATGCTCTTGGTGAAGTTTTTTCTAGCAAGAACTATGTTAGGAAGTTTCTTAGTGAACTTCATCCGCAATGGAGAGCAAAGGCCACGGCAATTAAAGAATCGAAAGATTTGTCATCACTAGCTCTAGACGAGCTTATCATAAATCTAAAAGTACATGAGGTAATCATGAAAAAGGATTCCGAGGTTTACAAAGGAAAAAAGTTAAGGGTCAAGTCCATTGCCTTAATAGCTAAGAAGGAATCTAGTGATGATGAAACTTTGACATACGAAAGTGAAGACGAAGAATATGCTATGGCCGTAAGGGACTTCAAAAAGTCCTTTAGAAGAAAGGGTAGGTTCGTTAGACAACCACGTGATGAAAAGAAATCATTCGGGAAAAGGGATGAAAAGAAAGGCAAGAGTCATCGCAAGTGTTTTAGATGCGGAGATCCAAATCATCTCATTAGCGAGTGTCCAAAGCCTCCAAGGAACAAAGACCAAAAAGGCGTTTGTCGGGGGTTCTTGGAGTGATAGTGAAAAAGAAGACGGGGAAAAGACCAACGAGGAAACTTGTTTCATGGCTTAATCGTAAAATTAGGTAACTCTTGACTCTTCTTATTATCGTGATAATGCTTTTTCCATAGATGATGATGCTATGTAAATTGAGTATACTAATCCATGTGAAATTAGTCTAAAAATCATTAGCAAGAACAAGATTTTAAAAACTAAAAGAGGGCTTTTAGAAAATGAAATTATTGAATTAAAATAGGAAATTAACAGACTTGAGAGAAACAAAGCTATTAACATTGTATGTGATTCATGCCAAGAACTTATTTTAAAAAACGATAAGCTTAAAGAATCTCAAGCTAAACTTGCTAATGATACGGTCTAAATTTGTCAAATTTGAACAAAGTACTAATTCAATAAAGGATATGTTAAATGCTCAAATGTCACCTAGTAGTAAAGGAGGTCTAGGATTTAATGAAAATTAATCATCAACGAGCGGGACAAAACAAGTAAAATTTGTCAAACCCGAAAAGTTTTGGCAGGCAATGGATCTCCCAAAAGGGCAGACGGATCCACCATCGTTGGATCCTTTGATTTGTCGAAATGCCAAAATGGGACATAATTTATTTATAAGGTACCCATGTCTTCTCGATCGGATTTTGTTATTCTTAGAAAGAAACTAATACATGAGGACATTGAAAATAGTAAGGGTACATGCATATGGGAAATTGTATTTCATATTAATATCCCAACCAAATGCAACAAATGCAGGGATGTACAATACTAACATCCATGGACCCATAAGATATTAGGGACCAAATGCTTGAGTTTTTATTTGCTTAATTCGGTATGCTTCAAAATTGGTTTGGAGCCAGCCAGATGGATTAAAGATAACGGTTGCTCCAAACATATGACGGGAAACAAAAGTATCTTCTTAACATTCAAAGCATACGACGAAGGTAACGTTGTTTTGGAAGTAATTTAAAAGGGAAAATCATTGGAAAATATACGGTTTCTAATGACTCTCTTAGTATCTCAAACGTAGAACATGTAGGCAACTTAGCTTTTAATTTACTTAGTGTCGGTCAAATTTGTGACAATGAGTGTAGAGTTTTGTTAACGGAAGATGGTAGTGAAATAACTAAAGATAAATAAATCATAGGAAATGGGATTAGGAAAACTGGTCTATACATCATGAAACTAGGAAATAAGTCTCAAGAAAAATTATGTCTTGCCACTCTAGACGATAACTGGTATGTGCTTAAATACACATACTTTTTACCTAATAAAACGACCCCAAATGACTAAAAATGGACATAAAATACCAAAAATACGCTTGTTTTGTGTTATTTACTGTGCAGGTATCGGATATCAACATAAGGACAAAAACAAAGCTAAAAACAAAAAAACCGAGCACAGGAATGGAAAGAGCGTGAGAAAACCAAAGCCGAAGGCGAATTCATCTTAATCCTTGCCCAAATTCCATAAACTAACCCATTTATATTTAAAAAGTCCAAAATACACTTAACAATTTGTTAAGTTATTACATTGAAGGTCCTTGAGTTTTGCATTGTTAGTCCTAAAGGACTAACACCGGTAGTCCTTACACCATTTCACCAAAGGTCCGAAACCATAAACAACCGTTAACACTAAACACCCGTTAGCCCATATATAAGCCCAAATGATAACACGGGCCCTTAAACCTATAACCCGCTAGTCAAACTTATTAAAATGTTTTCACTGTTCATCTATCCTCTCCAAGTTTCCTACCATTTTCACTATAATTTTCGTATGGGTAAAACCACTTAACCCAATCACACGCCTCACCCTTCTAGAAACTTAAGACACACGAGATTGTCATGACTGCCACTTCACTGACACCTTGGCAATCCCAAGGTGTCCTATTGGTGGATTGGACATGGATTGTAATTCACAAAGATGAGAGAGGCGGTTTGGAATGGAAGGCCAAGATAAAAGAAGACTTGCTCCCCACAAAAGAAACACACCTCACACACAAGAAACACTGAGCTCATCTATAAATAGATTAGGATTTTCATTATAAGAGGCATTAGTTTTATGGTTTATTTTTAGTCTTATTTACTGTTTTTTTACTGCTTATTTACTTTTATGTAATTTACTTTTCAAGTCATTGTAACCTGTTTTAAATTAATGAAATTTTGTTTGCCTTAAATTCTGTCTTAAACACTTGTTTTCCTTTATGCATTTAAGCTTATTCTGTTTTACAAGTCACTTTAACAAGCTCTTATAATCCCTTAATATCACTATTACTGTTCCATTGAGTCTCCAATAAAATACCTCAACTTATTGTGTTAAGGAAGGGAAGCCAAATTTAGAAGGGCTTCCATGACCCCACCAGCTTATCATAGATAAGCTGGAGCTTGTTGACTTAAGCTCTATAGAGCAATTGAGTCCCTGTTTAGCTGGGACAAAAGGTACTTTTCATTTTTCTTTTGTAGCTCATTTTCTATATTGGGTTTGTGGTTTGCTTAATTTGCTTATGTGTGCTTATTATTGCTTTTCTAGTCTAATGTTAGCTTATTATCTTTGTATTTGCTTATTTGTTATTAATACTACTCATTAGTAGTAGCTTATTCTAGTACTTAAGTTCCTTAAGTTTTTAAGCTTAAAATTAAGAAACCAGTGTTTAAAGGGGTGTTTGGAAGAAGGCTTAACCATGGTGAAATAGAGTATAAAACTGTTTTAGGCACAAAAGTCAGTTTTCAATAGGCTAAATTTAGTATAAAAACTAGTTTTCCTAAGCTTGAAATAAGTTTTACAAGGTTTGATAGTTTGTTTCATTAAAGAGTCAAGTCTCATATTCCATAGTTTTTTTTATCTGCTTATTAGTTGGATTCATGAAAAGAATGCTTAAGTTGTAGTTTGTTGTGTTCATATCAGAGAGTAATACATCTGTCTTAAGTATTCAAGCTGTGGTAAAATCATGAGTGTATTTTTGTTTTAAAAACAGTTAAGAAGTTAAATATGGCTGCAAGGTTTAATGTCCAAATGTGCAGATAATTTGAGGCCAAATCCTAGCTTATTTTAGGTTTCTTTTTGTTGGAATAGATTTAATTATGGTTCCTAACCTCCAACCTGTTTTTAGCTTAAAACGTAGTTCAAAACTACTTTTGGAGACTTAAAACTTAGGGAGAAAGTAGTGATTTAGCTATTAAGTCAAATAAAAAGTCATGTGTGCAATCTGTTTGATATAGAATATTTAGCTTATTTAGTTGTTAATTCTAGCTTAAGTCTAGGATTTAGGTATTAGCTTCATTAACGTAACTTTTAGCACAGCTTTGAGTCCCTTTCTTTGCTATTTAAGTCCTCAATTTAAGTTACCAAAAGTGCTCAAAAACAAGTCCCAAAAAAAATAGTGTCAAAAAAAATAGTGTAGACTGTCATTTTATAAGTCCTTTCTAGCTTATTTCTCTTAATCATTTTTTCTTATTTCCAGCTTATTTGTGTTCTTTTAGTCAAGTTCTCAATCTGTTTTGAGCTTTTGGTTCAGTTCCGGTGCTTAATTGTCCTTAAATTTTAGCTTAAAAAAGTAGGCATATAGTCTTTCAAGTCCCTTTAAGTCTTTTGTTGTGTAAAGTTGTTTCAATCTTTGTAGTGCTTTTCAGCTTAATGTTTTTGCTCATTTGTAGTTCTAAGTGCTCATTAGGTCTAGGTAATTATCTGTTTTAGCTTATTTAAGTCCCTTAGTGCTTATTCAAGTCAAAAAAAGCCAAACATTTTCTAAATTAGTTAAAGAGTTAAAAGAAGCCAATTTGTTCCTTTTTAAGAAGCTTTTTCCAGCTTATTGTTTAGAATTGTCAAAAAAGTTCATTTATTAAAAGTGCTTATTTTTCCTTAATCTATAACTTTATCAAAATGAAAATTAAAAATAAAATGTTTTGCAAAAAGAAATGGTCACAGGACTCGAACCTGTGACCTCTCCCTTTCATAGCATACGACTTAACACACCACACACTCACCAACTGCCATGTGGTCTTTTTCATTTCTTTCTTTGCACCATTAAATTGTTATAGTCATTTCTAGTTTTTAGCTTATAGTACTTATTAGCTTTTTAACAGCTTATTCAGTCTAGCTTATTATCCCGTTTTATTTTTCATAGATTTTAAATAAGTCAAAGTAGTTATCCTAATTTTTCCAAAATTTTAATATTTAGTTTTCTATTTTTAATAATTAATTTAGATTAAATATGTTTTTAAATCATAATAAATAAAATAAAAGTCAGAAAAATATAATTCTTTTTTCTAAAATTACTTTTAGTCATTTAGGATTTATTAAAATTAAATTTGAGTTTGTAGGGTTAAAATTTTGATGTACTTGCTTATTTTGAAGACCCTTCCCCATGAAGTTATCGCTTTCATTTGTGAATATATTTTTCTATTATCAAGTAATTAAAAATTCTAAAAAAATTGAAAAAAACAACAAAATCGACCGTTATGTCAATTGTCAAATCGGCTCACCTTTAGATTACAAACTATAAGAGCGGTTTAAGGAGGGTTGATCCAATGAACTTCGACCCGAAAGGAGAAGGTTTTTAATAGCTTCGCGTTTTCCCGCTCCTCCGCTTCTTTGTGTGTTTTCTAGAGAGCTACCATGCACCTTTGATTTATCGATCCCAAAAATATTCTTCTTTATCTCAAATTGTTTAATTCTAATGTCGTCGTACCTCCATTGTGAGTGTGTTACTTGTGGAAGAACGTTTGATAGCACATTTTGTCAACAATGTTATTGCTATCAGTGTGGAAATACTCTTAAAAATAGATTTTGTTCGAAATGCAATTCATACGTTAATTCGAATTCTTTCAACAATTCTCCAAATTTTTCTTACCCACCTTCACCAAGTTTCCCACAACAATTTCTTTGTTGTGAAAACTGCGGGGTTCCTCAAGAGACTTTTCAGTGTCAACCGATGAACCAAAATTTCTATAATTCTAATTCTTTCGGTTTTGACCAATTCCAACCCCCGCAGTATTCCGACGTTCATCAACCTCCTGAAGAGATAAGTATCGAAGAATTAAAAACAATGATGCAATCCTATTGTGAAATAATGAGTCAACGACGTGAGCAGGAGGCTATTCTTTTACAAGAGCAGGCAGTTGAGGAAAAACAAGAATTGTTAGCTGAAGAACAGGCAGCTAATCCTTCTGAGCCTTCACCCGTCTCATATTTTTACAATGCTGACTATGATAATATTAGCACTCCGTCTACTACTTATACTATTCATTTGACCAAAAGTGCTACTAATATTACTAATCCTTCCGAGCCTACATGACGTATCTATCATAATCACGACATTTTCTATGTTGGTGATGATGACGAGGAACGTTTTCCAGATGAAGTTAAAAGAATTCAACAATTTCTTGAAAGGACTTCGTTTGATGCAATCACACCCGACTTTCCGATTACGGACTCTCTTAGTATGGGGGATGAGCATCTTAGCACTATTCCGGAAACAGAATCTGACGAATTAATAAAGTCTAGTGTTGAGAACCTTGTCCCAACCCCAAGTAAGTCCGAGGATTTATCCAAGGATTTATTCGATATTGAAAGTAAGTGTAATGAGCCCATTGGTGATGATTTTACAACTGTCTCTAATCCTCTCTTTGATGCTGACAATGATTTTTTCTCTAGTGATGACAAGTCATTTTCTGATAAGGACGTTTCGAAAGAAAATTTCAAAAAAATTTCGAACCCTCTTTCTGATGAAGAAATCATTTCTACTAAGATAGATCCGCATCACTTTAATGAAGAGTCTGATCTTATAGAATCATTGCTTAATCGAGATACTTTGATTATTTCTTCTCCTAAGTTTGATTCTCATCTCGAGGAGTTCTCCGGTGAACTCACTCATAATAATTTAATTCCACTGGGAATTAATGAAGCCGACTTTAATCCTGAGGAAGAAATTCGTCTTGATGAGAAATTGTTGTATGATAATTCATCTTCTCGACCTCCGGAAGAATTTAATTCTGAAAATTCTGATGCTGTAATCGAATCTTTCTCCCCATCTCCTATCCCCGTTGAGGGTAGTGACTCTCTTATGGATGAGATTGATATTTTTCTTGCTCCGGATGACTCGATACCACCGGGTATTAAGAATGACGACTATGACTCGGAAGGGGATATACTTTTTTCTTGAAGAATTGCTTAGGAATGATCCCCTTTTACTTCCTGAAAATGAGTCATTTCACTTTGATCGTTATTATGTTCCATCATCCCCTCGTCCTCCTGAGAATAGTAAATCACCATCGAGGGTACTCTTGAATAGTACAAAGATGAATTTTTACTTATTGTCAATGTTTTGTTGAACTTATTTACATGCCATATGGAGCTAATATATGATAAAAGGATGTATAAGGTGTTTATATCATAATGCTTAAGAGTAACCAAATATATGAACAAATGAGGGGTTTCTAAAGTTTCTTATTAAGTTAGATGTGAAAAATTGCAGGACTTGTGCTCTGACACTATGGACACTCTGGACAAAACAAGACCAAGATGGCGACCTCCCCTAATATATGTTAAGGAACATAAGATATTAAGGGTTCTAATGGGTTTGTAACAAAGTGGTAAAGCTAAAAAGTCCTAAAAACAAGTTTTAAACACATTTTGGAAAAAATATCTTAAGGGGCTGTTTGTAATTCGAAATTTACATATATGTTATAGATTTTAATAAAATACTACATGTCACAAGGATCGATGTCCTAAAGAACTCGAAAAACCGATTAATAACGAAAGAGAGATACGCTAATTAACAAGTTAACGATAGTTAATACTTTTATAAAACAATTTTTATAAAAAGACTTTTTCTCCACAGAAACTTATAAATTTATAACAGTCAATAATATGATGAAAACTCAATACGGAGAACGTGTTCGAAAGAATGCTAAAAACGGATCTATAACGTAATAAGATACGGCAAAAAACGGGTTTTTACGTTAATTAAAAGTATCAACACGATTATATAGCTGTTATGAACATTAAAAACACTATTCTCATTGAATCTCAAAAATCAAAGAATGTGGATTTTTGATGATCACTCGTCATAATACGATAGCGTGGAATAAGAAACGATAGAAACGGGCATAAAACGACAAAGTTTATGTCCATTTTTTACTAAGGCGTAATTATAAAACATTTTTACTTTATAATTACGATTTCACTTAAACAAATAGATGGTGATATAGCTATATAGATTATATTATGTTATTAGTTATCGAAGTTCTATAATTACAAGGAATTCTTAATGATGCTTCTTCGATGGTCGTATTGACGAGTTGTTGGATTTACGATTTAAGTAGTCCAACTCCTCCTATGTCATGTCATGGCCTCTTAAATTATGATAGCCCGAACTAAAATAAAAAAAAGATAGTACGATGATTACTAATAGGATTAAATACATTTGTTTGTGAGACAACGACTTGAAATACTGATTCGAACCTTATTAACTAGGTTGCATTCGAGCGTTATGTGACGCGTTTTTACTTGGATATTTTGTTATCAGATGCTTACTCACTCAAGGTGAGTTCATAGCCCCATGTTTTTCAATTATTACTTTAAAAGTTTTTGGGGTGAGAAACATATGCATGTTTTACAAATTGGACGCAAGTGTATATTTTATTATGATTACGTTTTGCCTAAGTAGCAATAACCCACTATGCCCATGAATCATGAACTGTCAATTACTGGAATGTGAGCCAGCGAATGATTATAATAGATCTATTTAGGATTACCTACCCTTCGGGGTGACTAGCTAGTCACTGGAGACGAACTATATCATTTCGGTACCGGATTTTTAGGGGTTGATCATCATCACGGGCAATGTAGGCAATATATATAATATTGTATTCAATTATGTTGAGCTTCGGTGTCATGAGCTTAGGTAATATCCAAAATACATTTTGTATGTCTGCATCTGTTTGCCTTATCCTGGAAGTCTTGCGGCCCGCCTAACATTTACATAAACCTATGAAATTCACCAACTTTATGTTGACGTTTTTTAAATGCAATGATTTTAGGAGGCATTAAGCACGAGGTTCGAAGGATTACATTGGTGGTTATATTATGAAGTCATGCATTAAAAGATTTATCGCATTACAGTTTTGTGTATCTGTTATGGGCGGGAAATCTTTGTAATAATAACAAGTAAACAAGTAAAGCTTCGGGCTTTTGTAACACATACTTTATTAAATCCAATGTATCAGTTTTAAACGACTTTTTGGTCGTTCTTATATTATCTTGTGTTATTGATCTGAGAAGTAACACGCCCCGGACCCTTATTCCGCTGCGACCCAATTTGGGGGTGTTACAGATTGGTATCAAGAGCCAAGGTTATAGAGAACCAGGTCAAATGTTTTTGCTGGACTATAACCATTTTCAAACATTGCATTCATACAAAGGGGTTTTCACGGGACATACATACACTAATTGTGCATTAGTCGGTTAGGCTAGATGCATGCATGATTGATATTCATGATTGATATACATGTTATAATATAAATGTATATTACTATAAGAGTCTTATATTAGTATACTTATATAAGCTAAATTTTGATTTCAGATATTATCATGTCAGATTCTGAGCATTCTACAGTTACATACACATCAGTATCCTTTCCAGTTGAGGACGATTCAGACATCGGTTCACCAGGAGTCGATGGACCACCCATTATGCCAGAGGACCCATATGCTTACATAATGGCTGCTTATGAGGTTCCACCATCACCTGACTACATACCTGGCCCCGAGGTTCCACCATCGCCTGACTACATACCTGGCCCCGAGGAGCCGCAGTCACCTCCCCCACTGGACTTTGTTCCTGAGCCGATGTACCCTGAGTACATGCCACAGGAGGATGAGATACTCCCGGCCGAGGAGCAGCCACTACCTGCTGCTACTGCCTCACCCACTGCAGATTCACCAGGATATGTTCCTGAGTCTGATCCGGAGGAGGAGCCGGAGGAGGACGATGAGGATCCCGAAGAGGATCCAGCTGACTACCCTGCTGATGGGGATGATGATGATGATGATGAGGATGAGGACGAGGACGAGGATGAGGAGGAGGAGGAGGAGCACCCAGCTCCGGCCGACTTCGTCCCACCGGTACACCGTATGACCGCCAGGATATCTATCCGGGACGAGCCATCCATATCACTTCCTCCTAGGGAAGAGGTCGAGAGGCTTCTTGCCTTAACCACCCCACCACCATCACCACTTACTCCACTATCATCTCCATTACCACAGATACCATCACCACCATTACCTATACCATCACCACCACCCAATAGCCCTACTCATATTGAGATTCCCGAGAGTTGTTTACCTCTTCGGAAGAGGGTGCGTTTTGCTTCTCCCACCCCTAGTCCCGAGGTCGGGGAGAGTTCAGCAGCCGGTGCTGCTAGGCAGGATAGACCTACCATAGCGAGGGAGGACCTTTATGGATTTATCGATATGGTTGATGTCCCTCCTAGATGTTCGACGTCTAGGGAGTTAGACTATGGCATTACGGATACATGGAATGATCGGTAGAGCCCAGTCTATGAGATTGCACCGACCACCGTAGAGGGGGTCAATCAGAGGGTTACTGATCTTGCTACCATTGTTGAGGAGGAGACTTACCATCCGCCCCCCCCACCCCCCCCCACCCCCCCCCACCCCCCCTCCCCCCCCCCCCCCCCCCCCCCCCCCCCCTCCCGCCCCACCCCCCCCGCAGCCACCCCCCCACACCCACGCCTCCCCCCCCCCCCCGCATGGTATGGTATTATGGAGGATGCTCAAGATGACCGGTCTCTACTGAGAGGCCGAGTCAACTTGTTGTATAGGGATAGGCATTTTCATCATCGTTTAGCAGAAATGATAAGAGAGAGAGAGGCTAAGATGGATCGTGAGCTTGGGACTTATCCCCATGGATGCTAGCGATGATGCACGTCAGTGTATGTATTTATGTACTATGGTAGTGGCGCAAGTGCAGTGATTTCAGAGTTACAGTCACAGATTCACAGGAGAAAGAGGGTGAATTCAGAGTGTTTGCATCAGACCACAAAGACAGGTTCAGTTAACTAAGACTAGAGTTTTGCGGAAAGACTACAGACACAAATGGTACGAGTTTCAGAGACAGCATGGACCTGCTAAAGGTCCGGCCACAGCCAAATGCACAGGAGGCTGGTAAGCATTCCTAGATTTGGTTATGTGTAGCTATGCTATGCAGCCGTTAAGTATATGGGTTATTCCCAGCTAGCATACTGTATAGATCTTTTGTGTTTTGTTTAGCTATCCTAGTATAAGTCTTTGTATCAGGTATATCTACCTTGTACAGAATACTAATGTTACGGGTCATAACCCGGCTAGTATGGCTTTAGTGTTTCTTATTGTAACCTAAGTATAGTAATCATCTTGTATCGTGAACCAAACATGTTGTTTTTTCCCAAGTTATATAAATGGATGGATTACTTTATCTATGAAATCGAATTTAATTATAAATGAATGTTTGATTTGGTTATACCCAGAGATTAATTTCAAAAACATTGTACATTCACTAGTGTGATTGATTCTCTGTTTAAATTTAAAGTGTTATATGTTAAGTCATAGTTATGATTTTTTAAATCAACGGGTATTAAGGTTTCTTTATGATTTAAAGAAAATGGCACCAAAGAGAAGGACCACGAGGTTAAACCCAGATGCAACACCAACACCAGTCACATACACTCATACCACTACATCTGTCACCAACGCCAAGATTCGGGCAATGATTAACGAAGGCGTTACTGCTGCACTGGCAGCACGTGATGCAACCCGGAATGGCGATGATAGCCATACTTCCGTAAAACGGTGTCAGAAGGCCTGTGCAGGTTGCTCGTGAATGCACCTACCCGGACGTTCCTAAAATCCCAACCCTTGAACTCAAGGCACTGAGGGAGTTGCTGACTCACTCAGTGTTTCAAAAAGATGGAGTCTGTTTACAGCATAAGCAACTGTACAGTAGCATGCCAGGTCAAATTTGCTACGTGTACCCTACAAGGAAATGCTCTTACATGGTGGAACTCCCATGTTAAGACCACTACTCCTGAACTGTCCATTAGGCAATGCCCATGGAGGGACACTGAAAAAGAATGATGACAGAAAAATACTGCCCAAGGGGGCGAAATTAAGAAACTGGAGTGCGAATGGGAATTTGAAGAAAGGTAGATGTGGTAACCTATAGCCAACGTTTCCAAGAACTGGCACTAATGTGCGATCGGATGTTTCCGGAAGAAATAGACCAAGTTGAGAAATATGTCGGTGCGTTGCCGATACGATTCATGGCAGGGTGAAGGCGACTAAGCCCAAAAACTATGCAGGATGCATTGAGTCGCCACTGAACTCATGGACAAAAGATCAACACTTGGGCTAACGTCAGCCGACAACAAAAGAAGTCTGATGACACCGCAGGAACAACCATGAATCAGCAACAAATAAGAGACAAAACACTGTAAGAGCTTAGCCGTAGTGAAATAGTGATAGGAGACCATACGGAGGGCCTAAACCTCTATGTTCCAAATGTAACTATCACCATGAGGGTCCTTGTGCTCCCAAATGCCACAAGTGCAACCGATTTGGCCATTTAGGTCGTGACTGCAAGAATCCCCTCAATGTCAACACTGGGGCTAATCAGAGGGCTTGTTTTGAATGTGGTGCTCAGGGGCATTTCAAGAAGGATTGCCAAAATTGAAGAACAACAACAACCGGGGTAATCAGGCTAGAAATGCCAAGGCTCAGGCAAAGGTGTATGCCGTGGGCAATGCAGGGGCAAACCCGGACAACAAGATCCGTCACGGTTACGTTTCTCCAAACAACCGATATCATCTATTTTTATTATGATACCGTGCCGATAGGAGTTTTTGTATCTACTGCATTTCCTGCTCGAATTGTATCACACCCCGACAGCATTAAGATCCATGCATTATAATGTTCTAACTAGCCGAGGCATATAGTTGGTTGAAACACTATTATCCGGGGTTGTACGTTAAACCTCTTAAATCATCCTTTCAACATAGACCTAATGCCCGTAGAACTAGGTAGTTTTGACGTGATAATGGTAATGGATTGTTGCAAAGTACCATGCATTATTGTCTGTGCGAAAGATCGTTTCGTTATTCCTTTTGGAGACAAAATTTTAATCGTTCGTGGTGACGGAAGCAGCAATAAACACGGGACCCGATTAAACATCATCTCGTGTACTAAGGCTCAAGAGTATTTAAAGAAGGGATGTCACGTATTCTTAGCAAATATCACCGCAACCAAAGACGGAGACAAGTCAAAGGAGAAATGACCTCGAAGATGTTTGCCGTTGTTCAAGAATTTCCTGAAGTCTTTCCTGAGGAAACTTGCCCTGGAAACCACCCACTCGACTAGTGGGGTTTCGAATCGATTTGGGTATCCCTGGTGCTACAACCCGTAGCCAAACGGGCACAGATAGATTAGCACCGTCCGAAATGAAGGAACTAGCGGAGCAACTGCAGGAACTTACGGACAAAGGCTTATACGACCAAGTTCCTACCCGGGACTCCGGTTCTGTTTGTAAAGAAGAAAGATGGGTCTTTTTGGATGTGCATCGATTACAGGGAATTGAACAAACTGACAGTGAAGAACCGCTACCCACTCCCAAGGATCGATGACCTATTCGACCAGTGCAAGGTCAGAGTTATATTTATGTCAAAGACGTTCTGAGGTCAGGTTAATCACCAGTTGAGGGTCAAGAAGAATACCAATCCCCAAGACTGTCCATCAGACTCGATACGTCCACTATGATTCCAAGTCATTCTTTTGGTTTGACTAGGCATCACCCCCCAACACCCGCCCATGTTCATGACCTTATGAACCGGGTGTGTAAACTGTATCTGGACAAGTTTGTAATTGTCTTCATCGATGACATGTTTGCATCTACTCCATAAGTAGAATGAACATGAAGAAACACCTTAGGCAGATCTTGAAATTGCTTAAAAATGAAGAATTGTATGCCAAGTTCTCCAAGTGTGAATTCTGGATTTTCAGAGGGTAACAATTTTCTCGGTCACCGTGATTGAATGTCAAGTTATTCACGTTGAACCGCCAAGAGTGAATCTATGCAAAGATTAGGCATCTCCTTAAACACCAACAGAGAATCGCCAATTTTTGGGCTTGCCGGCTATTTATAGAAGAATTCATGCGAAGGTTTTTCCAAGATCCCAAGACAATGACCAAACCTAACCTAGAAAGGTGTCAAGTTTGATTGGGGCGATAAAATAGAAATCAGCTTTTCAACTATTGAAGCAGAAGTTGTGCAGTGCACCAATCCTGGCCTTACCTGAGGGAAGCGAAGATTTCATCGCATACTACGATGCTTCAAAGAAGGGTTTAGGCGCTGTGTTGATGCAAAGAGAGAAGGTGATTTCTTATGCATCACGCTAGTAAAAATTCATTAAAAGAACTAACACCATGATTTTAGAACTTGGTGAGTAGTGTTCGCTCTAAAAATGTTGAGCACTATCTGTACCGGAAGCCAAGTGCACGATGTTCACTGACACAAAAGTTTACAACACATTCTTGATCAGAAGGAATGAAATATATTGAGCAACGTCGCTGTTAGCAGTTGCGGAGTGATTACGATTGTGAAATCATTATCACCCAGGAAGGCGAATGTTGTTGCTGAGCTTGAGCGAAGGAACGAGAACCACTAAGGGTTCGGGCCTTAGTGATGACTATTAGCTTGGATCTTCCTAAACAAATCTTGAAAGCTCAGACTGAAGCACGAAAGCCGGAGAACATCAAGAAGGAGGATGTTGGAGGTATATTGGTTGAGAATTCAAAAGATCCGGAGAAACTTAGAATGGAAAAGTTGGAACCACGTGCGGATGGAACTATGTGCTTAAATGGCAGGAGTTGGTTACCATGTTATGGCGACTTAAGGACTGTGATCATGCATGAGTCCCACAAGTCTAAATACTCTATTCATCCGGGTTCTGACAAGATGTACCAGGATATGAAGAAACTATACTGGTGGCCCAATATGAAAGCCAACATCGCCACCTATGTTAGCAAATGTTTGACCTGTGCTAAGGTCAAGGCCGAACATCAGAGACCATCGGGTTTGTTAGTACAACCCGAGATACCTCAATGGAAGTGGGACAACATCATGATGGATTTTGTCACGAAGCTTCCTAAGTCGTCACAAGGTTATGACACTATTTGGGTGATCGTTGACCGACTTACAAAGTCTGCCATTTTTATGCCAATGAGGGAAACGGATCCTATGGATAAACTGGCGAGAATGTACCTAAAAGAGGTAGTCACGAAGCATGGAATACCTGTCTCAATCATCTGTGATCGTGACCCTCGGTTCGCATCAAATTTCTGGAGGTCACTTCAGAAGGCTTTGGGTACAAGTTTGGATATGAGTACTGCATATCATCCGCAAACCGACGGACAAAGCGAGAGAACCATCCAAACTCTCGAGGATATGCTACGTGCTTGCGTAATCGACTTTGAATGTTGGGTTAAACATTTCCATTAGTCGAGGTTTTCATACAAAACATTATCATGCTAGCATTAAGGCTGCAACCGGTTTGAAGCACTTTATGGTCCCGAAAGTGGTGTTCAACCCGGATGGTTGGGCGATGTTGAAAGTTTAACTCACTGGTCCAGAATTAGTGCAAGAAACAACGGAGAGGATCATCCAGATCAAACAAAGGATTCAAACCGCTCGAGATCGACAAAGGAGCTATGCCGATTTAAAGCGTAAACCGATGGAATTTCAAGTTGGAGATAAAAGTTATGCTTAAATTTCACCTGGGAAAGGGGTCGTAACGTTTTGGCAAACGGGGAAGTTAAACCCTAAAGAGATGTCGGACCTTTCAAAGTGTTGAAAAAGTTTTGGAGCCGTTATTACAAGCTTGAGCTTCCTCAAGAGCGAGCAGGGTCCACAAACGGTTTTTCATGTTTTCCCAAACTGAAGAAATGTTATTCTGACGATCCATTAGTCGTTCCGTTGGAAGGACTGCAAGTAGATGACAAGCTTCATTTTGTTGAAGAGCCTGTAGAAATCATGGATCGCGAAGTCAAACAATTGAGGCAAAGCCGTGTCCCAATTGTCAAGGTTCGATGGAACTCTAGGCGGGGTCCTGAGTTTACGTGGGAACGTGAAGATCAATTCAGGAAGAAGATATCCACACCTCTTCACCAAGTACCGCACCATCATCAAGTGCCGTTGTGATAACCTTGAGGGAAAAGAGGCTCATTATCGGGAATACGATAACAACCTCTGTTTAGGTCATTGTACGACATTATGTAATGCACAATTTATTTTTAGGGTTTTACGCGTTTTCTCTTAAAACTGTAAACGTTAAGTTAAATCGCGTAAACGAAAAATATCATCATGTAAACGGGCATTAAACAATTAAATGTTTACATCAAGCAAGTGTTATATGATTATTTAGAGGATAATTATTAACATTGCACATTTTATTTTTATTGGTTACGTTAAGTGTTTACGTTTCGCGATAAAGTACGTTTAAGCCTTCCCGGAAGCACGTTAACTTATCTACGCTTCATCAAATACCAAAAATTTGTACTCAATACTTAAAGTTTATTTAAAACTTCAAGTATTTATCACTTTATACATATTCATTATGAAGGAATTCAAATCATAACTTACAATGTACAAGTTATACATTTTTCTAAGTCTATACTACATTATACTTTATATAATACAAGTATACATTATATAAATGATCAAACACATATCTAACTTATACATATACATATATTTCGTGTATAATGACTAGGAAAGCAAGATAGGACCAAGGAACCATCACTAATATCTTCCTAAAAGATCTAGCATGCAACTTGAACCATACACATTTTCCTTAACAGAAATAAAGCTTCTAGTTTTTCTTCAGCTCCTTATCCTTGCCACCTTTCATATGATCAACTAGGCACACAAATATCTTCTATTAGTAGTATATATACACATGCATGTACATAGAAGGCTCACACTTCCTTTCCTTAGCAAAATAAAAAGCAAACAATCTCTCTTCCTCCTCTCTAAAACCCACGGCATCAAACACAACTCTATACACAATCCATAGCCTTGATTTTCTTTTCACATATTATGTTTATTCATTTCATACCTAAGGATTCTAAGAAGATTAAAAGGTTGGTTAAGCTTTGAAAGGGTTTTAAGAAGATATTGCAAAGATTAGGGTTTTTGGTAAGAAATAGGTTTTTATCCTAATTTTTTCAAGCCAAGAGGTTTAATCACAAGGGTGTGATTGTTATTCTTATCTCTACTCATCCACACAAGGTTATATCAAAAGCTTAATCTATTCATATTTAAGATTTTATGTGTTCATATGCTTTACTTAGTTAAATCACCATCTAGGGTACTCTTGAAGTAAGTTAAAATGAATTTTTTACTTATTTTCCAATGTTTGTGAACGTATTTACATGTCATATGGATGATAATATTATGTTAAAAGAATGTATAAGTGTTTTAACATGATGCTTAAGAGTAAACATATATATGAACAAATTAGGGTTTCTAAAAGTTTTCTTATGTAAGTTAGATATGAAAGTTATTGCAGGACTTGTGGCTCTTGAAACTACGGACTCTCTTGACAAAACATGACCTAATGGACCTAATATATGTAAGACATAAGATATTAAGGGGTTCTAAGGGTTTGAACAAAGTGGTAAGCTAAAAAAGTCCTAAAAACAAGTTTTAAACACATTTTGGAAATAAATATCTTAGGGGCTGTTTAAGATTCGAAATTTACATATATGTTTTATGATTTTATAAAATACTACATGTCACAAGGATCGAGGGGTCATAAAGAACTCGAAAAACCGATTAATAACGAAGAAATACCATTTACAATTCTCTTACGATAGTTTAATACTTTTTATAAAACAATTTTTATAAAAGTTACTATTCACCACAGAAACTTATACTTTATAAACATCAATAAATCTGATAAAACTTTCAATTACGAGAACGTGTTCGAAAGAATCGCTAAAAACGGAGCTATAACGAATAAGATACGACAAAAGCACGTGTTTACATTAATTAAAAGTAATAAAAACAATTATATACTGTTATGAACACAAAAAACACTATTCATCACTAATCTCAAAAACCTAAGAATGTGATTTTTTAATGAATCACTCATCTAATACGGAAAGTGTGGCGTAAGAAACCCTAGAAACTGCTTAAAACGACCAAGTTATGTCATTTTACTAAGGCGTAATTAAAAAGCGTTTTTACTTTATAATTACGATTTCACTTAAACAAAAATGGTTGATATAGCTTATATAGATTATATATGGTATTAGTATCGAAGTGCTATAATTACTAGGGATTTCATAATGAGGCCTCTTCGGATGGCGTATTGACAAGTTGTTGGATTTACGATTTAAAGTGTCCTAACTCCTCGTACGTCATGCATGGCCTCTTAAATTTTGAGAGCCCAACGATAGTAACGATGATAACTATATAGGATGATATTCAGTTGTTGTAGACAACGTACTTGAATATGATTCGCCCTATATTTTAACTAGGTTGCATTCGAGCTTACGTGAAGCGTTTTTATCTTGGATATTTTGTTTATCAGTTTTACTCATCTCAAGGTGAGTTCATAGCCCATGTTTGTACAATTATTACTTTACAAGTTTTTTGGGGTGAGAAACATATGCATGTTTTACAAATTGGACGCAATTGTACATTTTTATCATGATTACGTTTTGGCCTAAGTGCGAAACCCCACTATGCCCATGAATCCATGAACGATTAAATTACGGAAGTGTTGAGCGCGTAAATGATTATATATAGATCAATTTGGGATTGACCTCTAGGCCCGTTCGGGTGACTAGCTATCACTGGAAACGAACTATATATGTCGGATACCAGATGTTACGGTTGAACATCATCTCGGGCAATGGTAGGCAATATTTATATATTGTATTCAACTTATGTCGAGCTTCGGTGTCATGACTTAGTAAACGTAATTTACATTTTGTGATTCTGCATCCCCTGTTTTTTTTTATTTTTTTGGGGGTTATCCATCACTGGAAAGTCTTGCCGGTCCTGCATATACATTACATAAACTATGAAATTCACCAACTTATGTTTGACCGTTTATAAAGCAAATGATTTTTAGGAGGTCATTAAGCACGAGGTGCGAAGGATACATTGGGGTTATATTAATGAAGTCAATGCATTAAAAAAGATTTATCGCGATTACATTATGTGTGTATCTGTTATGGTGGAAATCTTTTGTAATAAGAACAAGTAAACAAGTAAAGCCTTCGGGCTTTTGTAACACATACTTTATTAAAACCAATGTATCAGTTTTAAACGACTTTTTGGTCGTTCTTATATTTATTTTGTGTTATAATCTGAGAAGTAACACGCCCGGACCCTTATTCCGCCGACCCAATTTGGGGTGTTACATATACTATGCCTTTTACCAAAAGTGCTTCTATTATTACGAACCCATTCTGAATTAGACGACATATCTACATAATCACGACATTTTCTATGATGGGGACGATAACGAGGAACTTTCTCCAGATGAAGTTAAAAGAATTCAACAAATTCTTGAAAGGACTTCGTTTGATGTAATCACACCCAAATTTCCGATTATAGACTCTCTAAGTATGGGGGATGAGCATCTTAGCTCTATTCCCGGAAATTGAATCCGGACTAATTAATAAAAGTCTAGGATGAGAACCTGGGCCCAACCCAAGTGGAGACTAAGAATTTTACCAAGGATTATCCGATATGAAAGTGAGGTATATGTGCCCGTTTGTGAACAATTTAAACAACTTTCTCTAATTCTCTCTTTGATACTGACAACGATTTTTCCTCTAGTGATGACAAGTCATTTTTTGATGAGGACGTTCCAAAAGAAAATTTCAAAATTTTTTTGAACCCTCTTTCTGATGAAGAAATCATTTCTACTAAGATAGATCGTCCATCACTTTAATGCAGAGTCTGATCTTATAGAATCCTTTGCTTAATTGGACACTTTATTGTTTTCGTCTCCTAAGTTTTGATTCTCTTCTCGAGGAGTTCTTCGGTGAACTCGCTCATATTGATTTAATTCCACCAGGAATTAATGAAGTCGACTTTGATCCTGAGGAAGAAATTCGTCTTGTTGAGAAATTGTTGTATGATAATTCATCTCCTCGACCTCCGAAAGAATTTAATTCTAAAAATTCTGATGCTATAATCGAATCTTTCTCTCCATTTCCTATCCCCGTTGAGGATAGTGACTCTCTTATGGAGGAGATCGATTTATTTCTTACTCCGGATGACTCGATGCCACCGGGCATTAAGAATGATGACTCTGAAGGGGATATCCTTTTCTTTGAAGAATTGCTTAGCAATAATTTTCCTTCACTTCTTGAAAATAAGTCATTTCATTTTGATGTTCCATCATCCCCTCGTCCTCCTGCAAAACCACCGGATGATGATGAAATTGAGCCCGATACGGGAATTTTGACTGTAAAAATGGTGGATGATATTTTTGAACATTATGTTCTTAAGCCTAGAATTTTAACCACCCAACCCACCCTTTCTCCTCATCCCTTATCTCATCGGGGATTTAAAGCTTTCCAGGTCATTTCTGAATTTTCTGAAAGCCCGATGATGATCTATGGAGAGGACATTCCTATCTTGGATATTCCGTTTCTCCATTTCTATCCTCCTTAACCAGCTCAAGTATGGGGGATCGAGTCAGGCTCAAGACTCGGTTAACAAAAATAAGCGCTTCGTGGGTGGAAACCCATGCTTATCCTTATATAATTATATAGTAGTTATAAATAAGTGTGTTGTGAGGAGGCTCGCCTTTTCCTTTCTCGTGTTTTGTGGCTTTTGTTTTATGTCCAGGATTGGCCCGGATTATTCAGTGTAATATATTTGATTTAATAAATATATGGAAAATCTCTCTTTTGAACTAAGACTATTTTCGTTTTAAGTTGTGATGAATTGTTTATTTGACGGGAAGCCTAAGAGTTATTATTGAAACCAAAGGTCCGTGAGTTCCGATACTATTCTCTGTGGGGTGTTAAAAGCCTGGTCACCTAAGCCGGTCTCGGCTGGGATGTGCCGAGAAAAAAGTCGCTACATGGAATGATCTCGCCTTCAAAATCATAATTCTTGGGTGGAACATGAAGCATAGAAATATTACAATTTTCTTAAAAAGGTTGATCCATGGTTGAAATTCAAAATAAGCACATTCACCTAAGATATAATAATTGTCGGGAGTGAAAAGTTTCACAAGTTACAAGTATGAGTAGTGTTAGCATCTTAACTTATATTTAACGGTGATTTCGTTTTTAAGCTTGGTTTGGGACAAGTGAAAAATCAGGGACGATGAATTTATCTTTTTGAGCATTTTAGGATTGAAGTGCTTCTTGTTCTATGACCCTAAAGTTATGAAAATAACGAAAGTCCATACATTCTAGTTAGTTGCTTAAAATGAAAAGGATAAAAAATGAGAAAAAGGAAAAATAAAAAAATATGGTAGTAGTTAGTGTAGATTTATAAAAATGGTCAAAACGGGGCTTTTCAAAGCTAATGATTCTTTAATTCCCCTTGAAGAACACTTAGCTACTTTTCGAGGTAATTAGTCGAGGGGGATTGAGATTCTTGGTTTTCTAAGTGTTTACTTATAGCATTGCGTGAGGACACGACAATAGTTTAGTATGGGAGATTTTGGTATGTGTTTAAACACACATACTTTTTACCTAATAAAACGACCCCAAATGACCAAAAACGGACATAAAATGCCAAAATACCCGTATTTTGTGTTATTTACTGTGCAGGTATCGGATATCAACATAAGGACAAAAACGAAGCAAAAAACAACAAAACCAAGCACGAGAATGGAAAGAGCGTGAGAAAACCGAAGCCGAAGGCGAATTCATCTTAATCCCGGCCCAAATTCCATAAACTAGCCCATTTATATTTAAAAAGTCTAAAATACACTTAATAATTTGTTAAGTTATTACATTAAAGGTCCTTGAGTTTTGCATTGTTAGTCCTAAAGGACTAACACCGGTGGTCCTTACACCTTTTCACCAAAGGTCCTAAACCATAAACAACCGTTAACACTAAACACCCGTTAGCCCATATATAAGACCAAATGATAACCCGGACCCTTAAACCTATAACCTGCCAGTCAAACTTATTAAAACGTTTTCACTGTTCATCTATCCTCTCCAATTTTCCTACCATTTTCACTGTAATTTTCGTATGGGTAAACCCACTTAACCCAATCATATGCCTCACCCTTCTAAAGGCTTAAGACACACGAGATTGTCATGACTGCCACTTCACTGACACCTTGGCAATCCCAAGGTGTACTACTGGTGGATTGGACATGGATTGTAATCAAGGGCCAAGATCACAAAGATGAGAGAGGCGGTTTGGAATGGAAGGCCAAGATGAAAGAAGACTTACTCCCCACAAAAGAAACACACCTCACACACAAGAATCACTGAGCTCATCTATAAATAGATTAGGATTGTCATTGTAAGAGACATTAGTTTTAGGGTTTATTTTTAGTCTAATTTACTGCTTATTTACTTTTATGTAATTTACTTTTCAAGTTATTGTAACCTGTTTTAAAATTAATGAAATTTTCTTTGCCTTAAATTTTGTCTTAAACACTTATTTTCCTTTATCCATTTAAGCTTATTCTGTTTTACAAGTCACTTTAACAAGCTCTTATAAGCCAAATTTGGAAGGGCTTCAATAAAATACGTCAGCTTATTATGTTAAGGAAGGGAAGCCAAATTTGGAAGGGCTTCCATGACCCCACCAGCTTATAATAGATAAGTTGGAGCTTGTTGACTTAAGCTCTATAGAGCAATTAAGTCCCTGTTTAGCTGGGACAAAAGGTAACAAAAATGTAATTTTACATTTTCTTTTGTAGCTCATTTTTATAATCTGGGTTTGTGGTTTGCTTAATTTGCTTTATTTGTGTGTCTTATTATTGCTTTTCGAGTCTAAATGTTAGCTTATTATCTTGGTTTTAAAGTTTAGATTCAAGTTGAGTGAGTTTTTATGTGATTTAGTAACTTAATTAAGTTAAATATTATTCATTATGCTAACCGTTAATACTTACTCATTAGTAATGTAAGATTATTCTAGTAGCTTAATGTTCCCTTAAGTATTTTGGCTTATTTTTTAGATTGAATTTACTATTTTTTTTCATCTAGTTCTTGCTATTTAAGATTATTGTATTTGTTTAAGAGCTTAAAATTGAGAAAACAGTGTTTAAAAGGTGTCGTTTG
The DNA here is from genome assembly GCA_026074375.1 of Tanacetum coccineum. NCBI lineage: Eukaryota > Viridiplantae > Streptophyta > Magnoliopsida > Asterales > Asteraceae > Tanacetum > Tanacetum coccineum. Next base: position 40,539 of record BQNB010021036.1, on the reverse strand, counting down.
GAAGAAGGTCTTAACATGGTAAAATAGATGTATAAACTGTTTTAGGCACAAAAGTCCAATTTCTCAATAGGCTAAATTTAGTAAAAAAAACTAAGTTTTCCTATGCTTGAAATAAGTTTTTCAATGGTTGTTTGTTTGTTTCATCAAAGAGTAAAGTCTGCTATTCCATAGTTTTTTTTATCTGCTTATTAGTTGGATTCTGAAAAGCAATTCTTAAGTTGTAGTTTGTTCACCTTTTTCTATTTTTTGTGTGTCAATATAAGAGTGTCATGCATCTGATGTTATGTATTCAAGTTGTGGTAAAACCATAGCAGTGCTATTTTTGTTTTACATAAATCGTTAAGTAGTTAAATCTGGCTTTAAGGTTTAAGGGTCAAATGTGCAAATAATTGAGCGCCAAATCCTTAGCTTTTATTTAGGTTTCTTTTTGTTGGAATAAGTTTTATGTGTCTAAAGTCTTTCAACCCTATTTTTAGTCTTTAAATCGATGTCAAAAAGTCCTTTTTGCTGAGATTAAAACTAGGGATGCAAGTATTGTGATTTAGCTATATTAAGTCGCAAATAATTCTTCTGTATCATATTAATATTTTCCACCTACATAAAAAGTCATGTGTGCAATCTGTTTGATATAGAGATATTCAGCTTTATTGAGTTGTTAATTCTAGCTTAAGTCAGTTTGTATTAGCTTATTATGTAACTTTTTAGCTTTGAGTCTTTCTTTGCTTAATAGTTGTTTTCTCAATTTAAGTTAAAAAGTTAAATATTTGTGTTCATTTTGTAAAAAGCCAAAAAAAACGTGTAGCACTGATCATTTGATAGTCCTTACCTTTATATCTTATTTCTCTTATGATTTTTTTCTTTCTCAGCTTATTTGTGTATCTTTTAGTCAGGTTATCTCACAATCAGATTTTTGAGCTTTTTTTTCATTCCTTGAAGTGCCTTATTCATGTCTTAAATTTTAGTTAAAGAAAGTAGGCTATAGTCTTTCAAGTCCCTTTAAGTCTTTGTTGTGTCAAGTTGTTTCAATCTCTGTAGTGCTTTTCAGCTTAATGGTTTTGCTCATTGTAGTTCTAACGTGCTCTTTAGTTTCTAAGGAACATATCTGTTTTAGTTATTAAGTCTCTTAGTGCTTATTCAGGTTCAAAAAAGCACAGAACAGTTTCTAAATTAGTTAAGATTAGTTACATAGAAGCCTATCTTGTTCCTTTTTAGATGCTTTTCCCAGTTATTGTTTTATGATGTCAATAAAAGTTCATCATACGTAAAAGTTGCATCTATTTTTCCTTAATCTTATAACTTTTATCAAAATGATAATTAAAATAAAATGTTTTGCAAAAAGAGATGGTCACAAGACTCGATACTGGGGACCTCTCTCCTTCATCGATACAACTTACACACTACCACCACATCACCAACTGCCATGGGAGTCTTTTTTATTTCTTTCTTTGCACCATTAAATTGTTATATTCATTTCTAGTTATTTAGTTATAGTACGGTATTTGTTTTTAACAGCTATTTCCTTCATTCGGTCTAACTTATTTATCCCGTTTTATTTTTCATAGATTTTAAAATAATGCAAAGTAGTTTTCCTAATTTTCTAGAATTTTAATATTTCGTTTTCAATTTTTTTATATAACTTAATTTAATTAAATCTGTTTTTAAATATATAGAAATAAAATAAACGTATATGAAAAATATAATCTTATTTTTTTAAAATTGTTTTAGTCATTTAGGATTTAATTAAAAATAAATTTGAGTTATTGTAGGGTTAAAAAAATTTGATGCTTACTTTTTATTTTGTGACGTTTTATTAAAATTCGAGTAAGTTTTCATGTTTTATTTTAATTCGCTTTAATTGTTTACCTTGTCTTCACTTGCTCTTAACTGTTTTTATTCGGATTTTTTTATAGTTATGTTTATAGAAACCTAAATAAAAAATCTTTGTTATATCCATTCAAATCATAGCTGATCAGTGAACGTGAGTCGATTTCAATTCACGCCTCGTCGGGAACGATCCCGGGAGTTTTTTTTTTTGGATTGTACTTTGGCTAAATGTAGAATTCTTAGAAGCCTCTACGGAAACTCTTCTCTTCTTTTATTTGATATTTGATACATAGTTACATATATTAGAATGTTCGTGGCATAGAAGACTAAATCACTACAAGCATGTGTCTATCCAATCTCATGTATCCAAAGTGTTGGTTAAGAAATTTTATCAAAATTAAAATAATGATAACACTTTCTTTGATGCTTGTAAAATTGAGAAAACAAGCTTCATTTTGCGTACGCCTTCTTCTCAATGGCTCAATTATGGTTTCTATTAACAGGAGTCTAGATATTAATTTGCACATGGATTTGTGATGGTTCAATTCATTTAAACTATAATATCATAATATAATAAAATACTAATATATATAATCTAAAAAACACTATCAAATCAATAAATCCTGAAGCAAGTATAGACTTTTCCTCGGGGTCGTTAATCCCCACACGTGGACCGTTTTTGACAAAACAAATCAATAAAACCAGGAAGCAGTATAGAATTTTCCCGGGTCGTTAATCCCCAACGAGGCTGTGCTGGAAAATCGATACAGTCGGAAGATTGGAGTTTGAAAGAGAGAAATGATTTGAGAGTGTGGAAAGCTAAATTAAACAATAACAAACAAAAACGATTAAGAAAAACCTAAAAATTATGAAATTAAGCTAAAAAACGAGAGCACGAATCCCGAACAAAGGGTCAAAAACCTAAAATCTTCAAAATTAACCCTACGAAGAAATTTTTGCTTCTAAACTATTCTAGGGGACTAATAACGAAGAATGAAAAAGACTAGACTGAAAACGGAGGTCGTTTGACCCAAAAACGAGTCAAGACAAAAACCGCACCCGAGCCCCGTTCTTTAAAAATCAAAAAGTTACAAAAATGACCCTACGAAAATTTTTGTATTTTTCCTACGTACTATATGACTAAAGAAAATTTTCTAAAAAAGAAAAATATTTTTTTTTATAATTTTTATATTTTTTAAACTTTTAACTAAATTAATTTATAAAAAATACTAAACTACTTTTAAAAATTCTGAAAAATTTACCTAAAATACTAGACACTACAACTAACCTACGAAAAATAAGAAACCAAAATTTGGCTTATAAATAAGCCCGAAAATAAGCTGAAACAGCTTATAGCTTTAAAAGCTAAAATGGGGTTAAATACTAAAGCCCTTGGGACTCTAATAGAGAAGTCCCAAGGGCGCAGCGGTAAGACTTGTATGAAAAGGGAGGTGTATCGAGGGTAGAGGCCCGGGTTCGAGTCTTGCTCACCCGGGTCACCCCTTGTCTCCTCTCTTTTTTTTCAAAAACTTTTTGAACCAAACATGTTAAGCTCCTTGAGCTTAACAATTTTTAAAACTACAAATAAGCTGTTGCTACAGTAACTTTTAAGCAAAAGTTTAAAAAGAAGTGTACCTTTATCCTTGCTCAAAACAGGATTGTATGAAACCTAATAAGCTCTAAACCTACCCAAAGCTTATGAATAAGCTTAAACTAAGCAACCCAATGAGCCATCCTTGTTTGCTCATTCATCCACTTGATCATACAGTAACTTTTCTTTTTCCTTTTTTATTTTTCTTAAACTTTTGTATAAAAGTGTTAAAAACAGATTATATGATATTAAAGAAATGCAAGTAACTTAGAACATAATATTAAAAGCAAACTGAATTTTCATTAATCTTTTTAAAAACAGAAATACATAAAAGTTGTACTAAACACTTAAAAGAAAATTATATTAAAAACTAACTTAAAAACTAACTGTTACTCACTTAACTAAAAAACTAACTTCTTGCCTCAAGGGGCTTACAACAGTTTATATAGTAAGAATAAGCTAGGGTTTGCACTTGGTCCTCTCTTGTCTTCTTCATGGTGTGTTTCTTTGAAGACACAAAACAGCCTATGTGCTTGTTGCGTGTGTGTAAACATAAGACAATCCTGGCCCTTCATTTGCCTTTGTGCCCAAGTCTTAAATCCAAACCCTTGATCGAATTGGTGGGAATTTGGATTGCCAACATGGCATACCCATGTGGGGGGTGGGGTTTGTGATTGTGAAAGTTTTGGAATGAAGTGGGGAGTCAACGAGGAGGAAAACGACAGGTTGTGGGGTTTATGGGATTTGGCGGGAAAGGGATGTTGAAGATATACAGTGTTTTGAAAATGGGGTGAGGGTTTGTGGGTTTGACATAATTGGTCCTCCAAGGTGTGTGTGGTTGTTGCACCACACGTCCTTGTTTTTATATAAGTTTGGGGTGTTGGCTGCCTCGCGCGCGCACACCGTTTCACCCTTGAGCAGTTATATATGCAATTGCACCCATGGTCCTTGTTAGATATAAGTTTGGAAGTTGGAAGTTTGGCAGACTTAACCCGTGTGGTTAAGTCTTTGGGCTTTTGGGCAGTTTTGATACTTGAGTTAATTTTTTTTTTTCCCTACTTTAAATAAGTTTAGGATTTGCATTTTAAGTCCTAAACGTATTTTTCTTCCATTGTTGATTTATGGATTTGTCGGGGGTGACTTGGGTTGACTTATGACACTTGGGCTTGGTCTTGACTTTGTCTTCCCTAAACTTATTTTTCTTCACTTTTTGACTTTGGATTTGTCGGGGTTGACTTTGGTTGACTTTTTCATACTTGGGCTTTGTCTTGATTTTATCTTTTCCACGCTTTTTCATTCCGTGTCCGGTTTTGTCGTTTTGGCTTCGTTTTTCGTCCTTTTCTTAGATATCCGTTCCTGCACAACACAATTAGCAAAACAAGCATATTTTTGGCATTTTAAGTCCGTTTTTTGGTTATTTAAGCTCGTTTTTAAAGATAAAAGGTATGTGTAATTAAACACATACCAGTAATGCAGGTACAAAAGCATGTGATGATGCAGGTAAAGCTAGAATTGAGACAGTACCTCGAAAAGATTACATTCTGCTACCATTATGGACTGCTGATCCACCATTCCCTCAAGATTCAAAGAGTTCTCCTGATGCTGGATTTAAACCTTCAGGAGATGATGAAAAGAAGGCTGCTGAAGAACCAGGAAAAGAAGATGGTGATCTAAGTAAAGAGGGTAAAAGTAATGATCAAGAGAAAGAGGATAATGTTAACAGCACTAACACTGTTAATGCTGCTAGCACAAATGAAGTTAATGTTGTTGCTGCAAAAACAAGCATTGAACTTCCAGATGAACCAAATATACCTGAATTGGAAGATATTGTTTATTTAGATGATAATGAAGATGTTGGTGCAGTGGCTGACATGAACAATTTGGATGCATTTATGTCTGCCAGTCCTATTCTAACTACAAGAGTACACAAAGATCATCCAGTTGAACAAATTATTGGAGACTTGAATTCAGCACCTTAAACAAGAAGAATGACAAAGAATTTGGAAGAAAATGGTTTGTTTAGTTCAGTTCAGCAAATAACAAACCATAAAGACTTTCAAAACTGCTTGTTTGCTTGCTTCTTATCACAAGAAGAACCCAAAAAGGTAATTCATGCATTGAAGGATCCAAGCTGGATAGAGGCTATGTAGGAAGAGCTTCTACAATTCAAGCTACAAGAAGTTTGGACTTTAGTGGATTTACCAAATGGTAAAAGGGCTATTGGCACTAAATGGATCTTTAGGAATAAAAAGGATGAAAGAGGAATTGTGATTAAAAATAAAGCAAGATTGGTTGCTCAAGGGTACACACAAGAAGAAGGGATTGACTATAATGAAGTCTTTGCCCCTGTTGCAAGAATTGAAGCAATTACGTTATTTTTAGCCTATGTCTCATAAAAAGACTTTGTGGTGTACCAGATGGATGTCAAGAGTGCTTTTCTTTATGGTAAGATTGAAGAGGAAGTCTATGTTTGTCAACCACCAGGATTTGAAGATCCAAACTTCCCTAACAGAGTATACAAAGTAGAAAATGCACTTTATGGACTGCATCAAGCTCCCAGAGCTTGATATAAAACCTTGTCAACTTATTTGTTAGACAATGAGTTTCAGAGAGGAAAGATAGACAAGACTTTGTTTATTAGAAGGGACAAAGGTGATATTCTATTAGTTCAAGTGTATGTAGATGATATCATTTTTGGCTCTACAAAGGAGGATGGGATTTTTATTAGTCAAGACAAGTATGTGACTGGGATTTTGAAGAAATTTGGTTTTATTGATGTCAAGACAATAAGCACACCTATGGAAACTCAAAAGCTTTTGCTCATGGATGAAGATGGTGAAGAAGTGGATGTTCATTTATACAGATCAATGATTGGTTCATTGATGTATCTTACTTCTTCAAGACCTGATATTATGTTTGCAGTGTGTGCCTATGCAAGATACCAAGTCAACCCAAAGGTTTCTTATCTTCAT
>BQNB010021036.1:0-26414 GCA_026074375.1 Tanacetum coccineum | reverse complement strand
CCCGCACCTGCATATCTGTTAGCTTTTGATATGAAATTCCAAGCTTGAAACCAACAACTAAATGTTATCGCCCATGTAAAATGTAAATACTATACATGTAAAATGACATACCTGCAACTACAAAAACCAAGCATTTTGTTCACTTTTGATGGCAGATCATCACCAAAAGACTTGAAATTTCTTAATTTATCGTTGTATGTTTGTTTATGTTTATCAATTTATACTTGTTTACGTGCTTTTGTATGCGACCTATCATTCAACTGGATCTAGTGATATGGACCAAGTAATCTAGATGTCGGGATAACTCTCCATATAGTGATTTATACATCTAGAATCATAGGATCATAAATATTGTCCTTCTAAAATCGTGCTAAGGATACGCTTCTGGCTTAACTAGTTAACGGAAATTGCCTTTGGTTTATTAAATGTGTTGACTAGTAGGTGAATCTAGATAATTCAATAAATAATGTTCTGGTTCCATTGGATAGTTGGACAAGTGGACTACTAGTGTATAAATTGCCATTAAGCAGTAAGTGAGTAAAGTCTCTATGAGCTAGGGTTTAACAAGATCGCCATTGCTTTAATCCCTAAGATAGATTATAATCAGCAAATAAGGATGCTTTATGCGGATGCTTTAATTGTGACAGAATTAATGTGTCTAGATCTTAGGATGAATTCTCGCCTAAGTTTAAGAATGATATGCCTCTTCGTGATAAGTAATCATTGCACCGAATAAACAAACCAACTTCTAATCAGATTAATGATGGCTAATACAGTTTTCTATCATAAGGCTCGACCACTCTTTTATCTTCTGTTAATTTACTTGCGTGGGTTAAAGCGTCTTGAATTGATTGTAGTCACCAACCAAACCCGTGCCAGTCTCTCAGGCTGAAACCCTTTTTTACCTGTTAGAATTAGGTTTAGAACTAACATAGGATTAGCATAGGTTTGACTTAGATTACAATTAACGTAGATTAGATAACCAAAATATAAATAAATTGAGAGATTTAACCTCGCTTCAAGTGTTCTACACCCTACTTACCACGAATCTACCACCGACCGCGTACACTGTCCGTTAAAGTGTTGTTTTTGGTTAAGTCGGAAAAATATAAATTTAAAACTAGAATCATAAAAATATACACCTCACAACGACACATCATGCACTGATCAATGAGGCTGTAAGGAATGGATCAATTAAGAAGGTTGAGAAAAGAAGAAATGTTGGGGAACCTAGCAAGGATAATGTAACACCTCTAAAATCACAACACGTAGCAGAATACCACTTGGGGTGCTACTTCATAGTTCATACACACAAGTTATAGAAAACGACCTCAAAAGAGGCGTTTAATAAAATGTCACATTCGATTTAAATAAATCAAAGTAAATTCAGGTCCCAATAATTTCCTTGTTAACTAAAGTTACAAGAGTTTAAACATGAATCATTTGTATATTTAAAGAAAAATAATTATCGAATGTGAAGAAAAACCAAGTCTTTAAAGTTTTGATATCCGCGCATCCAAATGCTCCCAATGCTCAGCTAGCAAAATAATAACCTGAGAAAATACATGCAAAACATCAACAATAATGTTGGTGAATTCATATGTTTAAGTGAAAGCAGTATTGAAATAATTCAAGTAATATTTCAGTAAGAAAGGCAGCGATACAATATTTCAAAGTATTATTTCTAAAATCCAAGGAATGATTTAGTAAATCAAGTAATGTTTAGTAGTGGACCACAAGATTTAAAGAGTATATGGCAATATAATAAATACAAAGCCACATAAAAATCACCTTCGTAAGGGATACGAAGGATTTAACTGAATTCTTTGAGAGAAAAAGAAAATAGTTGATTTTGAAAGACAAACTCGACAAACATTTGACCTTCCAAATCATAGTTGATACGGTATTGATTAGAAAGGTAGGGATTGTCAGTCCCGATAGATCTACCCATAACATTCGCGCTTACTACAATCGCAATTAACGGTTCATGATAAGTAGGGACTTAATGGAAAGAAGGTAACTTATGCAATAATATTCAGGCATTAATCCGGGTAGCATACAATTTGTAAACACTTGTGTCCAAAAGTATTAAGCTTTAGTAAAATAGTCATGTAACGCTTAAGTAGTAGAAATCAATAAGTGTACTTAGTAAAAAGAGCATGTATTCTCACCCTGAAAACAGTTTATGAAAACCATTAAAAGAGAAAAGGTAGGGCTATGAACTCACCATAAATGGATGATCGAAGAGAAACCAACAATGAGAAGATGACTCCAAATATTAGTCGAGACCTATAAAGCAAGTCGCGACTTAGAATGATATATGATATCATTATAATAGAATAGTTATACAATACTAGTTAATGAAATCCGAAACATAAACAATATTGCACCAAGACTAAACCAAAGTGTTTTTATAAAGTCTAATGATGTCTATCTGTGTTCATAGCAAAATAAACTATACTAAGTTCGCCCATAATTCCGTATTCTCAATCATACATGGTCATACTTTTCATTTTTCCAAACCTAGACGTAAAAGCCAATTTTCTGATTTTGGCCAATTTCATGAGAGCATAATTCCTAAACCATAAAAGATATAGACATGAGGCTTTCACCCCTGGAAAGGCCTTGAAGTATACTTTCCAGAACATCAACCCTCATATTCCAATTGTTTACCAATTTTTTTAGAAAAGGACAATTTACTATCGCTAACTCAAAACAGAAAACTTCCATTTGCAGAATTTAGCCATGATCACCGGACCATATCTCTCATTCTATAAAATATATAAATGTGAGGTTTTTACCCTTGGAAAACCACATTAATCTAGTTTTCAAAACATTAAGCCAATCATTCAACTCCTTTACCAATCAACTGAATTAACTTTTATAACCGAGGTCAAACCAGACTTATTAATGAATTTCTTAGTTTTGCGTTTTAGTCATAAATCCTATAACTAAATAGCAATGAGTGTGAGGCCAAATTATGGAGCTTCTATAAGATGTCTATCATTGACCCAAGCTTTAAAACCTAAACTTTTAGTTCAAAAACCCTGACATTAACATGCTTTCTAATCAAAGGTCCAGAATTGACCCATGTTCGTATTTTGACCATAACTCCCTCATACGGAGGAATTGGTTGATCATCCAACTATCTCATGATTCCAATACCTATATCTATTCACCCATAAAATTATCCCATAGGCTCCAGGCCAAAATTTTGGAGAACAAGCTCCGTTTACCATGGCTGTCCAAAACAGTCCCGCAATATCCTATTATAAATCAACCAACTAACACATCTAAATCCTTCAAAAAAAAAAAAAAATTTTGAGCCATCACAAGGCCAAGATATTTCAATGCAATCTATCCCATAACCATTATACCTCACATACACTAACTTACCAAGATCAATTGAAACTTTTTTACTTGCATGATCATAAAAGTAAAAATCAATAACATGCACTTACTAGAAAATTAAAACAACAAGTTAGGGTTTTAAGAAAGTACTTTTAACTTACAATGGGATAATTTTAAAAGATCAAACACAACCCTAGAGGGGTTATGTTTGCTGTCGAAATCCAAACACCAAACCCATAAACCTTAACTTGATTATCTTGCCTCAATCTTGATCACAATCACTCGTAATTCAACCCTTGATAATCCTAGAGCCCTTAATCAATTAAAAACCCTAAATCTTGATGATCTTCAAAATCTTTATTTTCTTTAAAACACTTGCATGTTGGTTTTTATGGATGAGAGATAGTTAGGGTTTGTTGTAATAGTGATTTAAGGTTGAATGGAGGAGATTTGGTGGGGATTTAAGATTGATGATGGTGGTTTTAGGTTTGTTTGTGTCGAACAAAGGAAACAGGTTATAATTTTTTTTTGATACTGTGTGTCGAATGGGAGATATAAGGGGGAGTAGTGGGTTTGAAGTTGGGCCTCTTCCTTGGGTTGTTAGCTTAATGGATTGGTACGTGTGTAAGCACTAGTCAAATTTATATATGTATAGTATAAATCCCGTGACAATTGTTTCCAATTTACCTCTCAAACAAGAGAAAATAAAAGGGTAAAATTTCACTTAAGAGAACACAATACGTATATTTTTAACCGGGAAGTATTTTCTTCTCGGGTCGTATCCCAACGAAGTCGTGAATTGAAATTCGAGAATAATTCGGATTCGAGTCAAGAATGAATAAAGGATTTTTTGAGTTTTGAATTATCACTAAGAATATAATGGCACAATTAAACATTAAAAAACGATTGAAAGAATTAAAATACGTCTTCAACTAATACAAAAAATAACAAAACGTGAATTAAAAAATAGAGCTAAAACAAGTAATTTAATCTAAAGCCCCCTCCCCCACATACTCCAAACCCAAACTTCCCCCCCCCCCCCCCCCCCCCCTTACTAAAAAAATCACCCCAAAAAATAAAAAGAAAATTCCCCTCTCCCACAAGAAAAAGAATTAGAATTTTTTAACTATTTTTGAGCTTTCTATGAATTTCTTAGAAAAGAGATTACTAAAAATATCACTATTTCTAAATTTAATCTAAAATTACTATTTCTATTTTTCAAAATAATTACTAGTATGAAAAGAAAATTTTACAAAATGAATTAGATTTTTTCTACTGTTTTTCTATTTTCTATGAATTTTTTAAGAAAAAGAAATAACTAAAACCTATTTTAATTTCTAGAAAATACAAATTAAACTGGAAAAATAAAGAAAAATGATTTTTAACTACTGAAAATGTGCCAGCACAAAATATATGGTCTGAAATTGCCAATTTTTCTAATTAATGAGGCCTAATTTTGCTGTTTTAAAAATTAAAACCCTAATTTTTATAAACTCGAAATTAAGATAGACTTAAAACTATTTTATTTATCTAAAAGAACAGAGTAGAAAGTGCCAACAAATGAAAATAAAGGGTAGGCGGGGAAAGTAACTAAAATGTACACATATTAATGAATAGCAGCACACCCTTAACTATTGAAAAAGTACCAAACAGACCCTACGACTTAAACAATTTTTAGCTTATTGAAAAAAATGAAAATAAGCAAAAACTTAAGACAGAAAAGTTAGACCTGAGCTCTTATACTACAACTTTAACAAAAGCACTTTGACATTTTATCAACTAAATAAGCTGGAAATTCAGCTTTTTAAACTGAGCTACAGAAACTATGATATTTCTTTGAAAATTTAACTTTTCTAAACTTTGGCTTATTTCTTGCTTAATTCTCAATGAAAGTAAAAACCAAAAGGAATTCTAAAGTAAGCTTATAAGTGTACTAAGAGATATCTAAAAAGAATGTGCTAAATTAAACTAGATTAACAAGAAATTTGTTATTAAAAAGTAAAGGTTCAGCTTAATAACTGTTATTAAGCAACTTCTAATAAGCTAACTAGCTCAAATCTAAATTCTAGAAACTGGAATTTTGAAAATAATATTACTTATGAAATATAGAATAAACCTAGATAAAAGAAATTTAGAATGAACAACTAGAAAATAGGAATCCAAAAGTAAATCTTTGAAATCTCAGCTGCTGCTAACTCTACTTTTATAAGAAAATTAGGACTAGTCTAAAGCTTAGAAATGAAAGTTAAGAGATTATCTAAATAAAGCTAATGGAGTACTACTAAAATGCTTAATGCTAAGTTCTTACTACCTTCTTACAAGTTCTAAAAAGTAACTAGAAGAATGATGAGCATCAGCAGTATTAACTGAGTTAATACTGCTAATGCTGATGTAATTGGCAAACTCTTAAATGCAGGCTAAAACTCTAAGCTTAGAACTCATAAACTGACTAACTAAATGTTTCTAAACCTACATTAACCAGATTTTAACACTAGAATGATGTGAGTGATCTAACTCCAGATCTACTTAACACTTTAAAGTGTCCTGGTGCTAGCAAACTATTTTAAGCTATAGAATCTTTAAAAATGCAACTTAACTTCTGAAACCTTTGGAAAACTTGTCTTTTATAAGAAACTCAACTAAAGAAAAGGATTAGACTAATGGTCATTGACTTTTAGAGTCAAAATTCTATAATGCCAAACACTCCTTACACTTCTTGATTATTTCTAAACAGCTTTTAAAATCTATTTTTAAGCTAAATAACTAAAAACCTTATATCTACTCTAGCTATATCTAGTCTAATTAAGCTATTTAAGCTCTAAAATTCCTAGCTTATGTTTCAAAAAGAAATACTTCCTCAGCTAGGCTTAACCTTCTAAATGACAGAATTTAAAAAAAATGAAACCTTAATGGATTCTAACTACAACAGCTTAAAGCATTTGAATCTCTAAGCTAACTAAGTAATATTGGATAGGCTTAAACACAAATAAGATAATGCAATAAGCTATTGAATTAAGCTATATGAATGTGAATTAAATACATGAAGCTAAACCTTTTGAATTGTTAGTCTTGACCACCTAGCCACTCTTTCTGAGTGAGTGGCTTTCAAATTCAACACCTATATGGCACCTTGCCTCTAAACCAATAAGCTATAAACTCAATAAGCTGAAAGTTGCTTATTTCTTCTTTATTACTTCCAAACTCAATAACACTAAACTCAAATGAACATTATTGAACTAGAATAGAAAATTACAGTATTTAAAAAACTTTTAACAAAATTTGAACAACTTTTGAGTAGACGCGATAAATAGGAATAAGCTCAATTGAGCTTATTACAAGCTTATTAGCTAAAACTGAATTATAACATGAAAACTTGAACACAAACACAACTCAACTATTTTATTGCTTTTAGAAAGAATAGTACAAGATCAAGAACAAAGAGTACAACTGACTTGAAAATTTAAAAGCTCGATTTGAAAAAAATGAACAGTACTCGTAAAGCTAAAAAGAGAAAATTACAAAGAAAAACTGAACTAACTCTCACTCTTTTTTTTCTTAAAACTGAATAACAAGCTCCTATTTATAGGTGAAGGTGAGGAGAAGATTGAGAACTCCAAGCATTCCTAGCCGTTGGATGTCTTTTTCTTGAATCTTAGCCGTTGGATGTGATGGGTGAGGTGTTCAGACCAATGGGAGGCTGCCACGTCATAAAAATGACGTGGAGATTGTAAATACGAGGTGGGGGAAGAGTAGGGAGAGCTGGGGAAGAAGAAAAGAGGGATTTGGGCTTGTTAGGGTTTTGGCGGGAAAAGTCGTTATAAGGTTGTTAGAAGGAAAAGTTAAACCGCGTTTGTGTTTGAAAGTTTGGGTTAATTGCATAACAAGTCCCTCTGTTTCTTTTTCAACCGTGTAGTGTATAAGTGAGTTTTAGAATTGACATTTCTGGCCCTTGTAGTTTTTAAAACAAGAAATGGTTTTGATTTTGGGCTCATTGTTGGGCTTTTGTGATCCGAATGGTGTAGAAGGGCCCAAAGGGTATTTTAGTCTTTTAATCTTCCATTGTAAGGGCAAAATGGTCATTTTTCCTTTGTCCTTTTCTTTACTTTCTTGACTTTTCTCGACCACGGTCTTGATCCGGCTTTCGATATTGGCTTCAAATCTTTCTCTTGTACTTGTCTCTTCATTTCTTGTCGGTTTTTGCTCGTTTTTGCTCTTTTTGACTTTGATATCCTTTCCTGCACGTTGAGACACAAAAGCACACATATTTCCATCTTTTGGCATATTTTTTTGGCTTTTATTGGCGAAATCCTGGGTATTTTATGTATACAATTTAACACTTATCAAAATTCCCCAAACTAAAGGATTGCCGTGTCCTCACGCAATTTTATTAAGTGTACACTTTGTAAACTAACAGTTTCCAAAATTTCACTTGTTTTCATCCCTTTTATGAATTCCCCTTTTTCAAAATTCTTAGCTTTTTATTAATTTTATCTCATGGAAACACATAATGGCAATCATTGTAAATTTGCAACTTTTGGCTCATTGAAATTAGGACTACTCCCGATTAATAGAGCACAAAAGAGGAAAATTCGTCTTTCCTGACTTTTCACTAGACTAAACAAAGCTATTAAACAAGATCATTGTCAATATAAGTACAAATGGTTAAGCTCTTATACTTATAACTTGTGAACTTTTCACTCCCAGGAATAAATTAATGATTAAGATGTGTGTACTCTTTTTAACTCAACCATAGATCAACTTATCTTCATAGTTGAAATCCATCTAAGCTTTACACTCAAGCCTTGTGAGCTAAAATGTTAATAACATAGATAAATCTCATCTCAAAGCTAAAAGAGATTAGGAAACAAAACTTATAAATTGATTTGAGAAAATAAAAATTTTAACCATTCTTTTTATTTTCCATATACTATAATTATATTTTTTTTTGCAATAGGAATGTTGTTCTTAGTTCGAACCCCTTGTAACACCCCCAAAATGGGTCGCAGCGGAATAAGGATCCGGGGCATGTTACTTCAAGATCAACAGCACAAGAGCTAACGTTTGTAGGTTATCGCGACAACACCTTTTCCTACAAAGCCTAGAATCCAAAGTTCCTTAGTTGCAATCATCACTAGGCGCAGCCTCCCTAGTGATTGAATTCCGACGACCTGATCCTACGTAACATAGTTTTTAATCCCTTAGTTGCGACCCCATCCGAGTCTTTCTCTCAACATGGATACGCCAACGATTAAAAACTACATATAGCTTTTGTTATTCTATTTTTTCGAATGCTTCATTGGCACGAAAAATAATGCTTTTGCATTAGAAATGCTTCATTGGCATTCTTTTTATAATTATCTTTTTGATGAATGGAAAAATTTCATTTTAGAAAAGCAACTTATAAATTTGAAACCAAAAATCTTACTTACATATTAAAATGAATTCTTTTTCAAAATGTAAGACTTTTTCTAAAGACATTGGTTGACTTAGCTAAATTAAAAAGAGCACGTATGATTAAGTGTGTTAAGAGCTTATGGGAGTAAAAAGACACAAATCATTCATATAAGCTTTAGGTTTTCCAAATAAACCTTGCTTAAGCAAATACACTTATATTTAACTACATCATTTCTTGTTCTTCACATTTTAAAATCCAAAGCAATAGGATTTGTGAAAGCTTGGCCCTACAAAAGGTAGGTTAAAGAACTAGCTAGGGCATTTTCACCCGGTCAAGTCAAAATTAACTCCTCTATTTCTCACCAACGGACTACCAAAAAGTGGTGTTTTTCCATTTTTCCAAATCTCAAGCTTAACTAACCTCTCAAAACTCATATGAGCTTGTGTCTTGTAAGCAAAAATTCAAATTTCTCACTTTTTTTCACAAAAAAAGGTAATTACCAAAATAGATTCAAACAAGTTGCGTGAAAATGCAAGTCAATAGTCGAAATATCCTATCCCCAAACTAAAATGAAATCTTTGCTCCTCTAAAGTTTAAAATAAGGTGTCAAAATAATCTTTACAAAAATTCTAAGTTCCTTGCCAAAAGAAATGTGATGTTAGTTTCCGATAAAGAACAATGAGCATAAGAGATTAGAAGTTTTTCCCATTATGAATGAGAAGTATTTGGAGCACCATCCGATGAAACTTTTGTGGGAATGGCTTAGTCCTGTCCACAATATTTTGACAACATTGAAGCTTCCAAATATCCGAAAAACCTAGACAAAATAATTCATCAAACAACCACAAGAGACGAAAAAGCGCAAGCTTTCCACTCTCATTGACATTGTTAGCTCAAAGTACATCTCTAAACGGCTTAGTTTTTGTTAAACCGGGTACAAGCTATACTCGCCCCCGAATTAATTTGTCCTTGGGGAAGCAAAGAAAATAGGAAATGAAAAGAAAATAAAAGGATAAGCATGGGGTGCCTCCCACGAAGCGCTTGTTTATTATAGAGTCCCCTTCGCTTGACTCTTTTCCCCAAACTAGGTTCTTATGGTGGGTCGGTCTTGACATTTGGGATAATTTCTTTATGAACCTCTTCCCCAAAATAATGTTTTCACCCGTATGACCATTGACATGTAAAAGTTTGACCATCTTTTTGAAAAAGTCATATTTTCCATCATGGAAAACATTTGCAATTGTGTAAGGTCCTGACCATCGAGATTTTAGCTTCCCCGAAAAAATCTTTAACCTTGAATTAAAAAGAAGTACTTGATCCCCAACATTAAAAACCCGGTTTTTAATTTTTGAATCATGTAACCTTTTCGTTTTCTCTTTATAAAGCAAAGAATCTCATAAGCGTCATTCTCTTAACTCATTAAGCTTCATTAATTTGTGATATTCCTATTTGCACCTGCAAGATTAAGATCTAGATTTGTTTGCTTAAGAGCCCAGAAAGCTTTATGTTCCAACTCAATAGGGAGATGGCAAGCTTTCCCATAAACCAACCTATAAGGAGTACATCCAATAGGAGTTTTGTAGGCAGTCCGAAAAGCCCATAGAGCATCATCAAGCTTATCACTCCAAGAAGCCTATTCTCACCTATGGCTTCTATCTAAAATTCTCTAAATTCCCCCTATTTGAAACCTCAACTTGAACCTCTCGTTGAGGGTGGAAAGGAGTCGAAAGTCGATGGGGTCACACCATACTTTTCCATGACCTTTGCAACATAATTGGTCATTACAAAAAATATGTGCCTCTATCACTGAAATTATAGCACGGGGGTTCCAAATCTTAGGCAAAAAGAATCTTTAAAAAACCTTGCAAACCAACACGACATCAATAAAGGTAAAGCCTTAGCTACCACCGCATCTTGGACAAATAATCTACTGCAATTTTTTTTTCTAGGATGTACCTTGTTACCGCCTATTAGGAAGGAAATGGACCCATTGAAAACAATCCCTCAAAAATCAAAGATCACACAAACTAGTTTGCGTTTTTGAGGCATTTCATCTCTTTGAGAGATTTTGGCCTTGCCTAGACAAGCATCACAATGTATTTAACCAAGTTGAATAGCTCTGTATAATGGTGGGCCAAAAAAATCCGGAGTCAAAGACTTAAGCGAGCGGTGTAATTGGCACTTGGGATGCCATCCCGTGGGTCCACTATGACAACCATGAGAATCCTCATAGCTTCTCTACCAAAAAACACACGTCTAATGACTGGTCCGCACAAGATCTTAAACAAATAAGGAACACCCAAAGTAGTGTTTTGCATCTTGAAAATTTGTTCTCTTTTTATTTGTGAACTCATTCCTTTTTTAACAAAATTACCCGCATGGTAGTTCGCTAAGTCGGCGAACCATGGCGTGGTATTATCACTAAGCACATTCATATTATTAAGCACAACATTTTCAACAACTTTTTCATTTTCATTTACCACATTTTCATTCACATTAATCTCTTTGACTGATTCAAATCTCCCTAATGACTCTAAAGGAAAAGATTCAGTTATGTGTTGCTTTTCAAGTTCATTCTTTGTAGGGTTTTTTCTAGTCGAGAAAAGGTATCGGCGGCTACATTTCAGCTTCCTTTTTTAACGTCTATTTCAATATTGAACTCCTGGAGTAAAAGAATCCACCTAAGTAACCTTGACTTAGCATCTTGCTTTGCCATAAGATACTTAATAGCTGAATGATCCGTATACACTATGGTCCTCGATAAGACAAGATAGGGTCGAAACTTCTCCAAGGCATATACTACGGCTAGCATTTCCTTTTCAGTTGTTGTGTAATAGAAGTTGAGCCCCGTACATAGTCCTTAACTCAGCATAATGACTAGGATGAAGAATGTATAACCTTTCTTTGACCTAAACGCACCAAGTGCAAAACACTGGCATCACACATTATCCTTCAAAATCAAATCCCAATTAGGCACAACAAGAATTGTGATCATCTACTTTTTCTAAGATCATTAAAGCTTGTTTACACTCATCCGAGAAAAGAACAAAAGTAGGTTTCTTTTTCCAAAAGATGAGTCCATGGTTTTTCAATTTTCGAAAAGTCTTGAATGAAACCTTCTATAAAAACCGCGTGACGCTAAAAAACTCGAAACACCCATTACCGTGGTTGGGTAAGGTAAATTTAGCTATCACTTCAACTTTTGCCCTAACTCTTCTAAACCATTCTTTGAAATTTTCTTAATGGACCCAAAACTATTCCCTCTTTTACCATGAAATGGCAGATTTTTCCCAAATAAGCACAGGGGGGTGGGGGGAGATTGAGAGAGATTTTGTATCTTACACAACATTAAGCTTTTTATCATGATTCACAGGGCACTATGAAAAATTGTCCCAAAAACCGAAAAATCGTCCATAAAAACTCCATGGTTTTTTCTCGCATATCCATGAATATGCCGTGCATGCACCTTTGAAAAGGGTCCCCGTGCATTACAAAGGCCAAAGGTCATTCTTTTGTAGGCAAAAGATCCATATGGCACGTAAAGGTGGCTTTTCTTGGTCCTTGGGGTCAATTGGATATGAAAATACCCAGAAAAACCATCTAAGAAACAATAAACCATTTCCCGCTAACCTTTCAAGCATTTGATCATAAAAGGGTAAAGGGAAAATGGTCCTTTCCTAGTGGCATCATTTAGCTTCCTATAATCAATGCAACTCTCCAACGTTCACAGTCGGTTGGGAGGAGTTTCATTGTCATCATTTTGAACCACGGTCATACCTCCTTTTTTTAGGAACCAATGACCCGAGGGGCCTCACCCAGGGGCTATCCGAAATGGGGTAGATTAAAGCCCAACAATAAGTTTGATGACCTCTTTCTAATCACGATCATGAATCTTAGGGTTGACCCTTCTTTGCATTTGAACCACTGGTTGAAATCATCCTCCATTAAAATTTTGTGTGTAACAAAATTTTGGGTCGATACCCTTAATGTCGGAGATTTTCCAAGCTAAAGCACTTTTGTGAGCCTTAAGAACCTCAATAAGTTTTACCTTCTCATCATCTTTTAAATCCTTTGAAATTATTACCGGTAGTTTATTATCTTTTTCAAGAAAAGCATATTCAAGATGAGCAGGCAAATCTTTGAGTTCAAGGTCGGGTGGTTCTTCAATCGACGTTTTGACTGATTCAACATTATTAATTTGCTTTTTAGGAGAAAATTGTGAAAAAGGATCATCATTTAAAACCTCAAGCAATGATTCTAAGTCTAACGACCTCATATCCTCATCAATCAAATCATCTAACGCAAATACAAGTCTAAAGATTCATCTCTTTCTAAAACTCATCTATTTTTGTACAGAGAAGACAGCTCACTCCTTCAAAAGGAGTGAAAGGTGGAGGGTCCAAAATAATAGACGTGGAATCACCACTCTTGGTAAAGTCCAAGACTTTTGGAGCATACTCCGCACATGTTGCATCAATAAGGTCCATTCGGTTCACTGACTCAGAATTATCATAAGAAACCGTGGGAGTGTCACCACACTTAAGTATCAAAGATTGGTCATCATGTCTCAAAATAATTTCCCCCTCATAAACATCAATTAAGGCATGAGCTGTGCTCAAAAATGGCCTTCCTAAAATCAAAGGAACTCGAGGGTCTGCAGCAAAGTCTAAAATCACAAAATCAACCGGGAAGTAGAATTTTCCAACCTTCACGAACACATTTTCGGCTATCCCAAGGGGTTTAGAAATTGTTCGGTCGGCTAATTCTAGAACCATTCTAGTACTTGTAAGGTCAGGAAGTCCAAAGTTTTCTTCCATTAGCAGAGGGCATAGATTTGATACTTGCACCTAGATCCGCTAGAGCCAAGTAATTAACAAACTCCCCAAAAATCACCCAAGGAATGAGAAATCACCCGGGTCACCAAGCTTTTCGGGAAGCTTTGAGAATGACCGCAGAGCAAGTAGACATCAATGGGTCTTATGTTATTTCAATTAACTTGTCTTTGTTACTTAACAACTTTTTGATCATCCAAAGCAAACTTGGGCATGTGAACTAGAGCATCGCAAAAGCTAAATTACAAATGAAGATCTCGAAAATTTCTATGAACTTTGAGCTAAGAATATCATCTCTCTCACCGATTTTTGTCCTTTTACAACCCTTGAAGGTAAGGCAAATTTGTTTTGGTCTTTGAAAGTTCATTATCAACTCTAGTTTCAACAATTGGTTCTTTTCCTTTGTTTTGGACCTTTTCCCTAATTTGAACTACCGGAGGTTGGACTCTTGCGGTACTTTGTGAACTATTAAGTTGCACTTGGTCCTTTGTCACCTCGGTTTCCTTTAGCACCTCATTAGTCCGGATAGACAAAAGGAGATGCCTATGGCGGAAAGGGACCAACCTCAAACAACACCACTAACGGTAGGTAATCCCTTTGCATTCATCTATCTAGGAAAAGAAACGAGTGTTACTCGGTAAAGTCCCAGAACTTGATGTATTATTAATCCCATTTGCTTCTGAAACAAGGTAAAGCATCATATATGAAAATTCCTTTAGTAGATTATAGGAAAAACTAGTTGTCCTTATAAAAATCATTCAAATTCTTTTGCAATTTTTCAGGTAGCAACTAATCGCTTTTGTGTAATGCTACAAACCTCGAATAAGTAACCGAGTTGGTGCATTCGGACTTGATAAGCTTGAGCTTGTTGAGAAAATCCCTGAGTTAACTTCCTTGGATAACTGAATGGTATTAGGTTAACATTACTATTCCCATTAAACCGTTGGAGTTAGCATTGTAACCCTGTTTGTTCTAGAAACGTTTTTGATTGGTTGATTTAAATACCTGTGGGCCTAATTTTGATTTGCCCAAGTTAGGAGCACGTGTCCCGGAATGTTCCATTTTGAACAAAATTGAATCCAACCGATAGCGGTTTGTTGAAATTTTGGAAATTATCGTGATAAACCGGGTAATATAACTACCTCTAGACATTGACACCATTAAAACTATGGTTGTTACCACAAGTGGTACACCTTTCCTCAACCGCTTTTATCGGAACGGGAGTAGGCACAAGAGATTTCATCATGTTTTTCATTTCATTCAATTCATTCCTAAAGGTTAAGGTCATCTTATCCTCTAATGCTGCTGCCATTTGTTGGAACTCAAAGCTAGATGATGAATTAGAAGAAGTTGGAGGAGCATTCGGTACTCACTCGCATCACCGTTCCGTGAACATCGTAACCTTTGGCTTTGTTCTCTAAGAGTTGTAGCCCTTCGTTGGGCACTTTTTGGTATAAGAAAATTGCCTCCTGCAGCAGAATTACTAGAAACATGATCATTATAGCACAAATAATTATAAGAATGTATCTAATGGTGCATTAGTGAAAACCAAGTGAGACACTTCCTAAGAAGTTCCTTAAAACGCTCCCAAGCTTCGGAGAAAGATTCTTGAGCAATTTGACGAAAATTCGTAATTTCGTTCCGAAGATTGGTGGTCTTTGAAGGTGGGAAGAAGAAATTGATGAACTTAGAAACTAAGTCATCCCATGTGAGTATGGAATTTGGGGGTTCTTTGTCTAGCCAGGTTTTGGCTACCCCATCAAGTGAAAATGGAAAGAGAAGAAGTTTAATGGTGGTGTTAGGTACATCCGGGTACCTTTGATTGTTCGTAATGCTCTCAGAAATCGAACGGTCTATACATGAGGCTCCTCATCATTACCCCTCGAAAAATTGCTATGAACCAGAAAGTTAAATGAGGGAGGATTTAAGTTCAAAATTTTGAGCATTAATTATCGGTACAACTATAGCACTTTCAAACCCCCCGGTGGGAGCTTGGAGTTGCTCGGCCATAGGTCGGTCGTCGGCCATTGGAATCGGATCCAAATTGAGAGGGATTGCCTCTTGTCGGTGTCGAGATCGTCGACTATTACGTCTTCTTGGAATAGTATATTCCAAGGAGGAGCGAGTGCGCATGCACTAGTGAAAAATAAGAGAAAGTAGAATTTGAGATTAAGAAGATTATTTTTGGGGAGAATTAATTTTTTTTTTTTAGTTTTTAATAAGAATGAAAACAAAATATTTTTGGTAATCGATATTACAAGCTTCACGATAAGTCTCTAAGAATACTCACAAGTGAGCGGAAAAGCTTAGCGAGCCGCAATGACTGCTTAGAGAATAGCTATCACTTTTCCTTAAACTCACCTTATAGTTTGTATACTTAAAGGTCCGTCGTACCTCGCAAGTACTTCACGATTTGTTTTGTTGTTAATTGGAATGGTTTAAGATGGATATCAAGTATCCAAATGTTTATTAATATTATTTTTTTTACTTAATTCGATAGGAATCGAATTAATGAACTTTTTATATTTTTATAGAAAAATAGCAAAATAACTTCCAAAGGAAGGATCTTCAAAACTCTACTTCGACGAATACTCTTCAACAATCGTTCACGACTTCCCCGGCAGCGGCGCCAAAATTAAGGTGTGAAGTCCAATTTATAAAGCATATAGTATTCATCTCGTAAGAATTCTTTTCCAAAACAAACAATGATACAACATGGAAAAATAAAGGAAAATCTCACAGAAAGAAAACACACTATTCGTAATTTATTTATCACGGGAAGTTATTCTCTGGTACACACTCGGGTCTTGTCCCAACAAAATCGTGAATTGAGAATTAAGAATGATTCGGATTTAAACAAGTTAAAATAGTAAAAGGATATGTGATTTCTTGATTACACTACAAAATGTCAATAGCAATAATTGAAAAAACACATATAACTAGTACGAAATTTACAATGCACCTAAAATCGAATCCTTAAAAGCGCTGAACTAAAACGGAAATGTTAAAAAACAAAAGCACGCTCGTTTTAAAAAATTAAATCTACCTAAAAATCACAAATTTCAAAAATGATAAATTTTTAGAGAAAAATAATTTGGAATTTTTTTTATGTAATTTTGAATTCTTTTATGATTATTCTAAAATATCACTGAATTATCAAAATAAACTTTTCTAAAAATTAACACAAAAATTTTCTTTTTATTTATTTCAAAAAATACTAGATTTAAAATGAAAATTAATGCAAAAAGAAATTAATTTTTTCAACTAATTTTCTATTTATCTTCCGATTTAATTTAAGAAAAGTAATCCTCCTAAAGTCTACTTTTAAATTTTGAGAAAATACAAATTTAAATTGAAAACATATGGAACAAAATGAAGTATTTAGAAACTACAAAGGTCTCCATAAAGTTAATAAAAAATAAAAGCCCTAATTATCTAAACATTTTTATTTTATCAACTAATTGGAATTTATTAAAAATCTACCCTAATTACTAATAATACTATTAATAATAAAAAGGAAAATTAAAAGAAAATAGGAAAGACAGGGTAGGAAGGGTAAGAAAGGAAAGAACAGGGTAGGCGGGCGAACTTTTGTAAAATAAACAACTAAAAGAGAAAACGTGTAACCCTATCACTTTATCGATAAAAGTCACGAAAAAATAAACCACGTAATTTGCTACTTATTTTATGAGCTTATTGAAAAAGTGGGTTATTCCAAGAAAAATCTTAAAACATGAAAGTATATAGAACAGCTTATTACCTAACAACTTTAATGAAAGCACTTCCAACTTTAGACCAAAGAATAAGCTGAAAAAATAAGCAAATAAGTTTCTGTTCACAGAAAGTAGATTAATATGAGGACTTTTTAAGATTTTTGCTTATAAAGAGCTTAACACTAATGACGCAAAGCTAAAACTAAAAGAGGAACAATTTACATAAGATTATGCTATAAGTTATCTAAACAAAAATTAGTTAAGCTTTAACAAAAATTTTCAAACAGAAAAATAAACTTGCCACATGTTGCAATTTAGGATTCAAACTAGATTTGAGCTTTATCAAAATAAGAGCAAAAAACGCTTACTTAATGGACCCATTATGATAGACTGAAATGTTGGGAATATAGCTAAGCTACGCTTGACTCTATGCAACCTAGGTAATAAAGGTTTTTGTGTAACAACTCTAAAAGGAAAATTAGAAATTGTCAAAAGAAGGGTAAATGGCAAATACTTATGTCTGATATAGAAATAGGCTAAGCTAATAGAATTCTAAAATCATGCTCAATTCTAAATTCTATAACCTAATCACCTAGACTAAAAAAATAGCTAAAAAATGAATAGCAACAACAGTTTTGACTATTGTTGCTGATGCATTTGGCAAATGTTCATATGCAGGACAAGTTTACTACTCTAAAACTCTTAAACTCTCTAGTTTTATGTTCCTAAACCTGTAACAACCAAGTGTTGACTAATGAAATGAGTGAGTACTTTAAATCTGTAACTACTTAACTTCTAAAAAAAACTACCCTGGTGCAAATAAGAAGTTCTTAAGGTCTAAACTTTTGAATTTTACTAACTAACTTTTAATTCCTGTTTTAAACTTGCTAACACAACTGAATTCAACTATTTAAGAAGTTTAGACAGACTGTTATTGACTTTAAAGGTCAAATAAACCTAAATCCAAACACTCCTTACTCTAATCTGTCAAAACTAACTTGTACTCAAATTCTATTTTAAAGCTAAAACTTTTAAAACCTTTTATCCACTTCTACTTAAAATGACCTAATAAAGCTATTCGAGCTATAAATCCTACAGCTTATTAGTGAGATTAAGCTAGTTTCTCTACTAGCTTATCCTACTACTATGACAGAATTTAAAAGAATGTAAACTAAAATGATTATCACTAAAACAGTTCAAGGCATTTGAACATCTAAACTATCTAAACTTTTTTAACAGGATTTAGCACAAAGTAAACAAAGTAATAAGCTACTTTATATAAGCTATATTGATGCTAAAATGAAATTTGAAGAAAATGAAACCTGAGTTTTTTGTAGTCTCAGACCTAAGCCACTCTTGTAGAGTGAGTGGCTCACAAACATACACCTAATGGCTCCTTAGCCTCTAAACCTCAATAAGCTGAATTTAAGCTTATTGTCCCTTGTAGCTCTCAAAATGAACTCAAAACACCTTAAGTAATCATGATTTTGATGTTAATTGATCTAAATGAGTAAATGGCTTGCTTAAAAACAAAATTTGACTGAATTTGAGCTTATGAACAGTAATAAGCTCAAAAGAGCTTATTTAGAGCTTAATGAGTGAATTCGGCTTAAAATTGAAATCAAAGGACAATGAAACTTGAAAACTAAATGTTATTACTCAAATGAATGAAGTACAAGCTGAAATAAGAAGAGTACAAGTACTTAAAACTAATTGCTAAAAATTTGAAAGAAAATGCTTAATATTGAAGAAAATACAAAGTGAAAATTAAAACACATACAACAACTTCTAAAATGAACCCTATAGGTCCTATTTATAGAGAAATGAAGAAGAGAGGTGAGAGTTTCTTGAATCTTCCATTCAATCTCAGCCCTTGATCCTTTTCAAATGAATCCAAGCCGTTAGATGACAATTGTGACGTGTTCTGGCCAATAAGGGAATGCCACGTGGGCTAAGTGATGTGGAGGAGGGTTTAATACGAGGTTGATGGATGTAGAGGAGCGTGGAAGTGTGATTGTAGAAGATGGGTTTGTTGTGGTTTAGGCGGGAAAAACGGTT
The DNA here is from genome assembly GCA_026074375.1 of Tanacetum coccineum. NCBI lineage: Eukaryota > Viridiplantae > Streptophyta > Magnoliopsida > Asterales > Asteraceae > Tanacetum > Tanacetum coccineum. Next base: position 7,065 of record BQNB010021036.1, on the reverse strand, counting down.
GGGAGGCTGTTGGGGATTTAAGCCGCGTGTGTGTGTTTGAATGTTTGGAGTATTAGCAGAAATGGTCCTTGTGTTTCCCCCTTCCAAAATGTAGTATAAAAGAGGTTTGATAATGACAGCTTTGGCCCTTGTTCTTTCTATTTCCATTTTTTCCTTTTATAATCAACTTTCTCACTTATGCAAATTTGGTCCTTGAACTTCAAAAGTCTAAATGAGCCTTTGAAACTTTGAAACTTGTCAACATTGGCCCTTGGCTTTTATTTTGGGTCTTTGACTGCCTTTCTTGCTGTGTCGGGCTGATCCGGCTGTGATCTTTGGCTGATTCTTCACTCTTGTTCTTGTCTCTTTCGTTCCTTGTCGGTTTCTTGATCGTTTTTGCTTCTTTTTGTCTTTTTAATCCTTTCCTGCACAATTAGACACAAAAGCACACTTTTTCTATTCTTTTGGCATTTTTATGGCTTTAATTTGGCAAAATCCCGGGTAATTTAATGTATAATTAAGCAAATATCAAAATTCCCCAAACTAAAGGATTGCCGTGTCCTCACGCAATGTTATGAAGTGTACACTTTGTAAACTAACAAGTTTCCAAAATGCCCTTGTTTTCTCCTTTTATGAATCACCTTTTTAAACAATTTTCACTTTTCTCAACATTTAATCTCATGGAAACACGTTAATGGCAATCATTGCAACTTAGCAACTTTTAGGCTCATTTCCCTAGAGTTTCATAAAACCTTCATTCAAGTGTCCATAGTCAACTGTACGATCATTAAAGGCCTTGTACCTCTCAAACTCAGTCTGTTTATTTGAAGTTGAAACATAAGCAAAATCTAATCCGTTCTATTAGATTCCCTTAGAGTTCTACTATTTTTCCTCCGCAAGAATAGATTTGCACACAGTTAACTCTTGAGTCAAATGTTGCATCTTGCTATTCTTAAATGCGTTTTGAATCAATTTTATTTTCTTAATCGACTATCAAGCTTTAAATTAGCAATTAAAATAGCAAGCGCAACACGCTCATCATTACATTCTACATCATTTGGTCCATCCTAAATATCATTAATTCACACAAGGAAATATACACATGTCCGTTGAGTCAGGAGTGACTTACTATCACCGTGCCGTTTCCACTGCACATGTGTGTGACTAATGGATTCAATGGGTCAAAAATGTTGATGTCATTGGCAAACACACATTATCTCAGTATCGTATTGTACATGTTCCAATGGCACCGTGTCTATGGCGTGGAGTCTGCATATGGAACCATCCTGAATCATTGCCATGTAACTGAATGTGCTTCCAACTCTTGTTCATCAATCTCTTCACCGTGCTGCTAGCCAGTCAGATTTGCTCCGCTGAATTTGAACACCTTTCTTCAGACTTGTTTTACCACAACAACATCTTTTCCCTTGTGAACGTGGAGTCTTTAAAACCCCTTTTTGCTGTCTGCATTCCTGTAGCATAATGACCAAATTCCTTGCAGTTAAAACAACTGTCTCCCTAGACGTTGTACTAACTGGAGCCACCTACAGTTTCCTAGCCCCAACAACATTCAACTGCCCTCCAGTCAATGCTTCCTAAACTGCTAACAGTCCAGCTCTGATTGTCCATTCTTATACCTTGGAGTAATATCCACATTCTTGTTTCTGGTGTTTGAGGAAGTTTTGAGGTTGTTTGTTGGTATGTTTGTAAGAGTTTCTTGAAGTAATTTGAAATGAGAAGCCAAATTTTTCTGCATTCTTAATTATCCTTCTAAAGCTTTTCATTAACACTGTCGTTCTCAGAAAGCTGACTCCAGATGGTGGTGCTGATTGTATTGGCTATCTCTTTGCCTTTACTGGTAGTTGCATGAGATCTGTTGGAAGTGAATGCAATTTGATGTTGGTGCATATGGATTTGTGAGGTTTTGAGTTGATAATTACGGAGGTCTTGAAGTGTTTGTGCTAGTAGCAACACGTGCTAATGGTTAGGCATCTTGGCATTCATTCAGCACGGAGTTTCATTAACTCCTTTTTGGTATGTTTCAGAATGTCAAAGAGCTTAGGGTATGAAACTTGTTCATCCAACTGTGTTGTTGTTCTACAATTGTGACAAATCTTGACCATTATGGTGAAGTTGTTGAAGAAAATTGAACATTGACTTGCATCGTTGCAAACTGTCAAAATTATTTCTATATCATTTTCATTCATTCATCAATATTGTAGAATAATTGTGTAGTAAGACTCAATTTTTCTCCATCATATAGGTGAAATTGACCAAAACTCCCAAAAAAAGTTTTGTCTGAACATCTTGAATATTGAGTGAATTACCTTGTTGTAGCTTTCGATGGCTTCCCAACATTCTTGATCTGTCTGACAATGCATCAAACATTGAGTATATTTTCATCTCCAATATCTAGTCAAAATACAATGAATCGCTTCTTTTTCTGATTCAAAATGAGCTTTGTTTTCAGGAGTCATATTCATAACAGTCTCGACTGTTGTTTGTTCAGGAAACTGACTGGAGAAATCCTCTGGTGCAGGGAACAAAGCTGAAATCCAAGTCTTGAGAGAATGTTCTCTTGAAGATATGCATGTTACCAAAATCTTGTAAAGTTTCTATGAGAAACTTGAGTTGTGACTGAATTGCTCGAAGACTGTTCATGCATTTAATTCTTGAAAGTTGTGTCTTCTCTTGAACTTTAGAAATTGAACAAGAAGAAACTGTGTCATTCTGAAGAACACTTGATGTTTGAGTTTGCATATTGGTATTTGAATTTGACATTCTGATGAAGTTGTGAATGGATATCGGATCTTAAGTGTTATGAAGTGGTGATTGAATTGTGTGATTAAGTGAAAGTAATTAATTTCCACGGGATTTTACAAGTCAAAGATTTAAACCGAGAAATTGAGTTCTTTCGCGGGATTTTACAAAATCGAGAGGAAACCGTGAAAAGTTAACTGTTGTTGATTATGTTTGTTGTTGTTGATTAATTGTCCTTGTAGTCCGAATTAAAGTCCAAAGTCCTTGTAATTAGTCCTTGAAGTTTGTTTGTCTTGAAGTAATGTTTTGATTAAACGGTGATTAATAGATTCCCCAATTCGGTTAAATTTTCAATGGACAAAACGCAACTTGGACAAAACGCAATCCACTTTTAGACAAAACGCAATCCACTTTTAGACAAAACGCAATCCGCTTGGACACAAAACGCAATGTAAAAAAAATTGGGCAGAGTAAAGTTTAGTCAAAACGCAATTGTGGTCTTCAATGAGTAAATCGCAAGATGTGGAGACAAATCAAAACACCAACCAAAATAGGAGCAAATTGCAATTTTGAGGACCAAAACGTAATGAACTTTTAAGCAAACCGCAACATCTTCCAAGCAAAACGCAATGTCTTTTAAACAAAACGCAGTGAAATTGTCTTGAATAAAACGCAACAAAGCTTTTAGCAAATCACAACTTTCTTGATCAAAACGCAATGTCCTTTGAGCAAAACGCAAGAGACTTCAATCAAAACGCAATGTCTTCAAGTAAAACGCAACGAATTTTGAGCAAAACGCAACAAGTACAAAGGTCACTTTCACAAGTCGTTTTCAATGTTGTACTCGTTTGTCTCTATACACAAAACGCAATGAACTTTAAGCAAAACGCAATGAAGAAATGCTCATTTAAACAAACCGCAACCATGAAAATTTCTTCAATCTTGCGACTAAGCCACGATTTTAAGTGAAGAACTTTAATAAACGATACAAGGGCTTTATCTAAACACGAAAGTACAAAGATTTAACAACTTAACCACGAAAATATAAATCAAACCATGTTTTTTCTTTGCATTTTAGTTCGAACCAAGAATAAAAACTAATAAGAAGCCACGAAATTTGTATTTAATCCACAAATCAAACACTAAACACCCGAGGCTCTTGATACCAAATGTCGGTTACCCAATAATCACTTCACTTCATTAAGATTAATAAGAAAATAAGCTAGGAGGTGAGAAGATTTGTAGAGAGAGAAAGTAGTGAGAGAAAGTCAAGAGAGGAAAAATGGAATGGTTGAATTCTAGCAAAGTGTGAAACATACAATGAGAACCAACACCCTCTCCATCCTTGGAGAGGGGTATTTATAGTTAAGACTAAAAGGCTTGCATGCCTTTAGTAATTCTACGGGCCGGGCTCGGGTTTACTTGGGCTTTCACCCGATACACGTGACAGATTAGATTACAAATAAGAGCCCGTTTACCCGTCTAGCCTATTACAATGTATAATTAATTAAGTGACCGAGACCTAATATAATGAACGAACTTCCTTGTTCAACTCAATATTTTGAGGCTAACAGTTTTAAGCATGTCGTCAAGAGAAATTGTGTACAAATTTGTGTCACGGGATCCGAAAAGTAGATCAACACCTTCTAAATTACGAATAAAGCAAGTGTTTTTCTGAGATGCGACTTCAAGATCCCCGTCGCAAAATTGACAAACAGAAAACAAGTTATGTCTAAGCCCTTCGATGTAGTATACCCTTGAGATAGTTACATTTCTCAGCTGATAGTCACCATACCCTATAATTCTTGCAATATGGTCATTCCCGAATCTAACTGTACCCAAAAATTTACTAACAAAGTTCATGAGCTAAGAGCGATTCCCTATCATGTGTTTTGAACATCCGGAGTCCAGATACCAGAGAACAATCTGGACAACCTGTCATGATAAGAGAAGAAGACAATGGGATATCTGTAGCTTTGGATCCCCAAGTATGATTGGGTTCCGAGTGGTTAGCATTCTTAGATTCTACAATCTTAGCTTTTTTACTCGAACCTACATTTTTAACATTTTTGGATTTCCTGCTATAAACTTTAAGCTCTGGTGATTGTGTTTCAACTAAGTAGGAAGTGGTTTTCTTAAGAGGCACTACGTTAGCTGAAGTGATCCTAGTTAAAGGGCACGAATTACCAACTATAGTAAAAGTTCTGCTTGTTGGTTTCCACTTAAATCCTACTTTAGTAAATATATGACCCGTAGGTTTCTAAATATTTTATTTTTTATGTTTCTTAGCAGATTTAGTACGGCTATTCACATTTTTAACAAAATCAAGAAGACACTTATCATGAACACCATCAAACATAGATTTCTTACAATTAGCACAAATAGGTTCAGAATTCACATTTAACAGTGAATGCTTAACATCAACATCACAAATAGATTCAACAACACGATTCTTTTTATTAACTTTCCTAGGTTGGGCTTCTACTTTATTCTTCATGTTCCTACTTGTTGTTTGCGAGATCCTATCTTTCCTTTTATTGCCAGTAGGCTTTGATCCTCACTTACTAGTAGAACACTTCAATCCTGTAGAGGACAACACAGGTATGTTAGAATATGATGTTTTTAATGACTCTACATGTTTACTGTTGCTTGAGGATGTGAGAGGTTCAGCAAACCTAACTTTCTTGACCTTGTTTTTGGGTGTGACAACAACTATTTTTGCACTAAGATTAATCGCATTAGGACATGTATCTTGAACATATACAAGTAACTCCTGAATTCGTTGGGCATGCTTACATGTAAAGTCTAACTCTTTATCTAAAGGTTGTTTTGCTTTAGCTTGTTCGACTATTCCTCGAAGACTATTAGCTTGTTCCTGAGCATACTTAAGGTATTTTATATGAACATCCCTATTTTGCAATAACCTAGGTGCCAAAGGTTCTAAATCTAGCTTGAACATGCCTATAACAATAGTGCTGGCAGATGGTATTTGTGCAGCAATATCAACAATTTATTTTCCTTTTAGTTTTTGTAAATTGTTTTTCAATGATGTGATCACAAAAACCTTATCTTGAATTTGAGCTTTTAAATCCTCATTTTTAGCAGATTTTAAGTTCAGTTAATCAATTAAAGAGTCACTTTGTTCTTTAGTATGAACACGTGTCTTTTTAATTGAGTCAAACTGCACTTTTAAAAACCTGTTTCACATGATTAATTTCATTACAAAGACGCTCGTTTTCCGAAATCAATTTGGCCACACTATTCTCCAGTTCTATATTTTTGGTCTCTATTTCACAATAATCATACTTGACATTCTCATCCTTGGACTTTTCTCTCTTTGATTTTATCATGTCCTTCAACTTACAAATGGTACTGTCTTTGTCTTGAAGCTGAGCTTTCAAATCATTCTTTTCAAAAAATTCTAGAATTTCAAGGGCATTTTGATTATCACAAGATTCACGTTTTTGAAAAATATCTTGATTGAGTTGTATTGAGCATTCAAGAGAAATACAATGTTTTTCAAGTTGTGAGTAACGTTTCAAAAGATCATTAAACGCATTTTGTGATTTCAAAAGCTCAGCCTCAAGATTAAAACACTTATCACAAGATTTATTTCTCTTTCCATCTATATTCACAGTTTCACCAATCAACAACATAGAATTCATCATAGTTAAAAGAACCTCTTAAGACATGATTTGTTGTAAGAGTTGATCATTTTCCAAAAGTAATTCTTTTTAGCAATTTCCAAACATTGTTTGTCGACTGAAGACTGTTGATTTGCAACGTCCATTTGGTCAAAAATTGTCTTTACTTCCATTATTTCATTTAAAAGATCTCTATCAAACACATTGAAGATGTCTTTTAAAGATTTTAGAAATGGAATAATTTCATTGTTAAACACAGCTTTAGTATGTTCAAATCCCCATTCACCTTCTGTACGAGCATTAGGTGTAGTCCTTATCTTCACCACATTGTCAAACTTATTTTTTTGGGTAAAGGGTTACCCCGGTAAATTTGTACATTGTCAAACTTAGCAAGGTGGAATTTAAGCTTTTTAAGGATTTCATTCACCAAGCTTATCTTAGGAAGTTCCTTAAGAGCTTCGATTTTGACAGGTAATGCATCAGAAGGTTTACTGGTAGGATCAGACATACGCAACCAAAAAGCTTGTTCTGCTGACAATTCTTGTTGTGGAGTAAAACGTTTCCCAAAATCTTCAGTTAGTCTATTTAACTTTTCATAATCAATAGGTTTATGAGAAATGTCTTTATTAATAACCTCTAGATCCTTTGCTTTTTCAGACATTTTTGATCGACTCACTTCTTC
>BQNB010021035.1:2116-64747 GCA_026074375.1 Tanacetum coccineum | reverse complement strand
GATGATCAACAATTTGAAGTAGGAGCAGAGGTATTTCGTGATGCATTTCAGATTACTCCAAGACTTCCTAATCAAAACTTTGTTGAACCACCTCCACACGACGACCTTGTTTCTTTCATCAAACAGCTTGGTTACTCGGATTCTCTCGCTATAATATCTACTATGTACGTCGACAAAATGTATCAACCATGGAGAACTTTCTTGACCATCATCAATAAATGCCTAACCGGAAAATCTTCTGGTTTCGACAGACCAAGACGATCAAGGATTCAAATTCTTTGGGGCATGGTCAACAACAAAAATGTTGATTATGCAGATTTGATATCGGAAGACTTCCAATATCAAATAGACTGCAGACAATCCAATGCCAAGAAGAAGGAACTGTTGCCTTATCCTAGATTCACGAAGGTCATCATCAATCACATTCTCTCAAAACACAACACCTTGTCTAAGAGACCCGAATCTTGGACGCATACGATCAAAGATGATGCAGTTCTTGGAAAGTTGAAGTTTGTGAATAAAGGAGAGGACCACCCAAAGTATGGAATGTCAATTCCAGATGTGATGATGAGTGACACAATCAGGAATTCTGCTAGTTCAGCTAAATATTCTTGCTTAGCTAAATTTGTCTAACACTATCAAAGATTTGGCTAGGGTCGACCGTACGAATCAAGTGTACTCAGACGTCGAGGAATAGGTACTATAAGTAGGAAGAATGTTGAAGTTAAAGTGCATACGAAGAAGGCGAAAGATAGAGTACGAAGAAGAAACAGATCTATCACCATTGCTGATAATGTCGTGAAAGATCCTGATGATGTTGTTGAACATGATGATGTTGCAGAGTCTCTATTGAACCTGATGAAAGTAGTTAAAACTAGCAGAAATGAATACATACCAATAAAATTTCCCAAAGGTCATGAGAAGGATCTAATGTGCTAATTCCAACAGTTGCACAATCTCTGTTGAACCTGAGGAAAGTAGTTACTTCTGATAAGTCTAATTGGGGATCTGATGAAGAAGTTATGAAACTCCTCAAAGACCATCTTGCAATAAAAAGAAAGAATGATTCGTCAAAGACTATCTTGCAAAGGCTTGTGGAACTCGAAAAGAAAGTTGATGCAATGTCCAAGGTTGATCATACTGATGTAATTGAAAAATCAGTAAAAGCTCATGTTGATGCAATGTCCAAGAAAGAATTACCGAAAGTTGTTCCTGATTTCGGTGCCAAGAAAACCACTCCCAGTAACTTGCCCAAGTCTTCCACAACAACATCTGATTCAGATTCAGTTAAAGAATATGATATGAAAGATGAGCTGTTTCAATTAATGACAAAAACCAAGTCATTCAAAACTCATCCATCTCATCAAGAGTTGTATGATGCACTGATGAAATCATTGTTGGTACATGAAGATAACTTTGATAAACAATATGATATCACGCCAACTCAGAGGAAAAGACGTACTCGTGCAGATCATGAAAAGGATAAGAAGAAGAGAAGACAAAAGGATACTGACCATTAACTTTCATAGTCTCTTCCCCTCATTGGTTATATCGTATCTTTTGACATTTCTCGTGAGTAACTGTAGCTGTGTAGCATTGAGATCCTTTAGCAGCTCTGAACATCTGAGCTATTAGTAGTCGGTCCCAAACTGTGGATATTTGGGCTTTTTTTTTCGTACTAGCACATTTGTATGGACATGTAAGAATAAAAGTGTTTCTAGCTCAAGATAGTTTGCAGTTATATGGTTATCACGGAGTGCAAAATGGTGTAAAAATATATGTTAAACGGGTTGCGGGTTGACCCATTTAGGCCGTTTTATGTAGAAAAATTGACACATTCCACACATTAAACCAGTAGACCATGACCAGCCTTTTAAGCTAATGGAAAGATTTGTTCTTTTCGGAACTTGTAGCTGAGCACTGGGCTAGTTGTGAAAGGAACTCCGTTCACAGATGATTAATAATTGTTAAGTAATATTTGATTTATTTATGATGGTTATCTGCTTTATACATCATAACGGCATGTGTTTTCATTAGCTTATTAACCAAATGCTCTATATTTTGAAGTTGATATCAAAGTTATAATGTTGTTAGAATAATTTAATCAACTAATAGCTATATTTTTTTATACTAATTAGCTAAGGTTAACTTGCTAATTTATTTGCTTTCTATCGTTTTATCGAAGCTAATTCACTGGATAAATGTTCCACAGTTTTATAGTCCTTAACTCAATTGCTCCCAGATGTCATATGTTTCGAGCCAGAATAATTATGCAAGTCAAACACTTATAACACCAATGAACATTACATATCACAACAGATACATTATATTGCTGCTGAAAAAGTGTACATGTTACATAAAGGAGAAGAATTTAATAGAAGGAACGATTTCTTTTCTTACCAAAAAATACTACGACCATATGTGGACCTCATCAAGTCTGCAATGAGTGGAAACTGCAACGACGCAAAAGAAGTGAGGGTAGGCACGTTAATGCAGCTATTGGAATAAGAATCCAAGAATTCGTTTGGCCAAACATAAGGAACAGAGTTGCACTAAAAGCTACAACCATGGCTGTCATCGAGATGAATATCAACTTTGTAGGCAAGTTGAAGAGAAAATCTTCCTCAGCAAAACGTGTCGTGAGGATTGACAAGAACATTAACAGTGATATGGTAGATGTGAATAGTGATATGGCGTCTGATATTGCAAATATGGTGAAGGCGTCGTTGGAAAAAACTGGGATACCCGTATCCTGATTGTTACCTCCTGGCACGGTAATAGCAGCTGCAAACACAATGGTGGTGATTAATGCAGCTGTAATCGTGTATGACTCAGCAGTTGCCTTCATCCATTTTTCACCCTCAGTCACCAACTCCCTGTGCTCTCTAGTAAATACCATTTTAGGCATTTCTCCGAAAGAGTTTTTTTGTATCCTATTTAAAGGGCATACAAATCCTTCTACTTCCTGCAAGATTGCAGTATGTTAAGGTCTTAAGATAATGAATGGTAGGTAAATCGATATTCCAAGTCAACAAAAATTCAATGCTACCTTAAACCATTGTAGCTCACGTTGTATTTGCAAGACTGCACCGGATATAAGACTCAGTTTGCTTGTAGGTGCCAATCTTGCAGCCAGATGCAAAAGGTTGTTCCCAAAAGGATCTTTGATTGTTTTATAAACATTTTTATGTTCACTCATCTGATATATATAATAGGTTGTAAACCTTTTCTGAACGGTTTATCACAGCATATCACCGAATCATGACTTACCAATACTCATGATTACTCCTGCAAACGAAAATACAACGACTGCGCTCGTGAAAGATTTGAGAGCTGTTTTGAACTTGATCCCAGAGACAAGGACTGGAGTCGTCAGAAGCACACAAATAACTGCAGCCAATGTCACTGTTGGATCTTCAAACACACATGCATAGGTCATTCTTTCCCAAATGTTGAGTTTACGTGGGAAGTTTTGAGCTATAGCCATCAACACAGAGTCACTATTCAAATTACGGTAATGCTTACTTAGAACCAATGCTGAATCTGTGTGTAGATAGTCAATAATTAGTAAAGCCATCCTCCAGATTAAGTGGTGATGAGATTATACTTACGGTAATCATTAGCAATAATAGCATTAACTTGTAGTTCATCACCACTAGTACCAACAAACAAAGTATCCAACTTTATGTCACGAGTATTTGTGGGGTTCAGCAAATACAGATATGTGTCGGTATGCGTATTAGAAAGTGCTCTGGATAAAGGTGTCTGACCCTCTTTGTCTTTGGAAAACAACAAATCATGATTTATTTCAACTAAGATGTTAGCAGCATCGGTGTTACCAACAATAGCAGCAACATGAAGAAGTGTGCTTCCATCTGCATTTCGCATCTCCAATAGCTAGATAATGAGATCAGCTTGATCAAGTTTAATTATAAATGCACCCTCGGCACACTCAATCCAAACTTACGATGTTAACAAAGTTTGGCGGACAAAGCTGTGCTGTCTTATTATATTGTTGTTTTCAAAGATCGTTTTCTCAACACATATTCCTATGACAGATGGGTGTAAGCTTTGTGCTACCGCAGCATCGTTTGTTCTTTCTGATGGCCGTCTTTCTGTCTTCTTACATATCTAAGCTGATGGAGCAAATCAATTTAGCAAATCAACCATTTGACTTATTGTGCTAACACACATTAAAATCGTCGTAAGTTCAAAATTTTCAAACTTAGATATCGCCAAGTATTACAACATAAGTATAAGTTAGTAAAATAGGTGTTACGGTCTAATCATTCTCTGTATTATCTCATGGTATATCTCATTCGATCAATAAATATGCTGTTTCATACAAAGAACAAGACAAGCATCTAACAAATGTGGTATGAGTACAAACTTACATGGTATACTGTATGCATCTTCCAAATTCTTATAGATGGAACGTGCTTCTATACCTACGTTAATGCTATCACGAGCAAAATGTATCTTGATAGGATTTCAAGTCTCTAGCACTTCTATGGGAGTTCAGATTTTTAATGCTGTGAATTGTTAAGTTTTTAGCATTGTTTATTTCTGCTATCGTCCTATCTGTATTACGTTTCCCACCCACATACATAGCCCATCGGTTAGCATTAAGTTTCCCTCTGTTCCAGTGATGCCCCGTATTGAGAACAAGCACATTGAATCTACTGATATAACGTTGTAAGAAAGCAGGCGGGCGGTCAAGATGCATTGCAAGGTAGGTGGTACGGTTTATGGGGTCAATCGGTCCAGTTCACAAAGACTGGAAGACCAATAATAAAGAATTGTAGTGTTGGTGATTGGGAACCGGTAAGCCCAACCATCGGGCCGAACTGACCCACGCGCTTTGACTAGTCCGTATTTCTTACCAACATCTTCAACATCATCCCTCTCTTCACCACCTGTGATCATGCTGTTTTCCACTTTTGACAGAGACACCATTCCCTTCTCTTTCGACAGGCGCATCTAGTTTGTTAGGCGCCACTGTTTCAACTATCTGCTGTTTTGGTTGTTTTGAGTCACTGTGAATTTGTGACACTTGACTAGGAACAGATTGTTTAACAATGTCTCTGGTATTTTCTGCACAAACATGATAGGAATAAGTATGGAACATATACATAACGTGCAAAATAAATGTAAAGCTCTAATTTTTCTTCCATACTAGCTCGAACATTAAGAGATAAGAAAATGACGAGAGAATTTGTACCATGAGCTGTCGTTGAAATGTCAAAAGAAGGTGGCGGGGGCAGAAGTGGTGCATGTTGGAATTTAACAATCAAGTTAACCATTAACTCATACGAGTGCGCAGCGGATAGATCTAGTCTAGTACAATAATTAACATACACATAAAACACATTTAAAGGACATGTAAATTAAATAGGAACATACCCTCGTCTGTCACCAGCAAATCACGATACAAGAATGAGATCGAGTGACTAAAGGTTGTCACCTCTACCAGTGTCACACAAAAAACACGTAAACGAGCCGCCCGGGATGCTAGTCCAAACTCGTATATCCTCACAACAATTGTTAACCAAATGCCTCTGAAAACACGATACCTAAATCCTTTGAATAGAATCGAATTACAGGAAAAGGGATTAAGGTTTTAACGATTTGGTTGTAACCAAAAATAGGCAGGAAACAAACCGAAAATAGCCCAAATAAAACACTAAGCTCGAATCGAATAGTTCCCACTCCTTGGGAACAAGTAAACCAAAGTAACAAGCCTCCTGAAACAGCCTCAGATTAACCCACAAGTCGAAAACCCTTAAATGGGTTAACCGAATGAGGTAGAGAACCAAAAACAAAAACCCTAATCAGGTTTTGGGTGTTCGGTAGTTTACGTGAAAGGAAAAAGGAGAAAGTGATTGGGTGTTTTTTCTTTTTGTATGGCGCACCGCAAGGGGGGGGAGGGGGGAGGAATGGTGATTTATATCAACTCTAACTCCTAAATGTGATAGGTTAAAACTTCTGAGTTTAACTTGATCTACAATTACTTACCCTTTATCCCATATAAATCTTTCCTTATCACCTGGTACATTGACTTAGATCCTCCTATGAACCTTCCTAGCAGCGGCAAGCCACACTTAGGAAGCCATAGGTTTGTGTTAGTCACAAAAAGTCCGATGGTTTACTTGGAAACAATGCCACGTGGATAAGTATTAAACGTTTATCTAAATGTTTTTTTAACGTGAGTATGGCTGCCCCCAATAAGCTACACACCCTAGTTGTGCATCGGTACCAAACTAACATTAACCAACAGCTCCCACTTGGAAGTGAATGTAGCAGTTAGCCCATACACTAACGTCAGGCAAACGTCTAGCAACACTCACATTGTTATTACAAACTAGAAGTGTCTGAGAATCACGGGTTTCCATAAACATTCTCAGTAGCATGGTTATTTTATCTCTTGCTATAATCATCCCTTTGTTCAAATACCGTTAAACCATGGATATGGATCCTGACTCATTCCATATAGTTTAACCATTTAGATTCTCGTTATAGAATTCAATACAGATATACCAAATGTAATCAAGAATCAACTTGCATTACCCTTTGGGTTCGGCCAAACAATTATCTGGATTTAATTCTGGGAGGCGCCAAGGTATTATTCGTGCACATAGCAAGTGAGGAACATAAATTCTTTGTTGAATACAGTGTTGTGAATGCTGCTTTCACATCACTTCCAAGAATAGTCTTTATAACTACCATTTTCAGGATAGCGTTTGACTTAAAATTAAAAAGTGATATCCACACATACCAGAACTTGTTTGTATTCTCAAGTCTAAGGATGACTTAACTAACCATTTTTTGAAACATACTTATGACAAAGATCCATAAAGTAAACTTTCGAAGTTTGGGGTATCCAATACGCATCCCTCGTGAGTAATATATGAGTTTGGTGGGAACCTTCCATATATATTCAAAGAATATAACCAACACTCACATTTGCTTATGTAACAATTCTTCCCCTTATTGTAACCGACAATGGACTTATTAGAATGATAAATCATTCAGGATTAAATATGCAAATATTAGAGACAAAAACAATTGTTATATGATGATACTATCAAATACCTGTATCTATATTCATCAGAATATAAAATTGTTTTACTAATCCCCATATTATCAACAGGACTAATAAACACGATTTACATGGAAATACTCTGCGGAGCATACCCAATATTCTTAGTAAGTTCTGAATGCTTTGGAGAAGCCAACGCTTTTGTAATTGGATTAGCTAAGTTGTATCTGTGTGAAAACTTTTTTCTAACTTTATGTCACCAAATTCAATAACTTCGGAAGTAGTGAACTTTGGCACGGAAATGTCTAGCACCTTTAGTGAATTCCAGACTCTTTCGGCTATGCGATTGCTCCAGTTTTAAAGAACAATACCATGTTAATGGTTTTTCAATTGTAGGGAAAACAACACCGAGCCCAGAAATGATTTCCTAACCCAAACGCTTCCTTAGAAGCCATTCAAGGCAGCAATATTACTCAGCTTCTGCAGATGAAGTAGCGAAAATGCTTTGCTTGGCACTCTTCCAATCAACAACCTCCATTCAAAATGAACACATATCTAGTTTGAGACTTGAGGTCATCAACATCCGTCATATATCCAGCATCAGGGTAGCAAGAAACCCCTGAGCTCGCGTTTTCTCACCTCGTAAACTAGAAACATGTCCTTAGTATTCTTAAATTACTTCAGAATGTTCTTAACAGTAGTCCAGTGAAGATCACTGGATTCTGTGTAATCGGCTTGTTATGTTCTGAGCGAACGCAACATCAGGGCGAGTACATCTAACAGCATACCCCATAATAGAACCCCACAGCCGAGATATATGGAACCACTTTGCATGCGCTTCAATTCGCAGGTGTAGAGGACCTTGTGATTTATCAATCTAGATATCCTTGCATGGGGATACTCCACGTTTGGTATTCCTCATGTGAAACGCTTTAATTTTTTTCGATTATAGCATTTGACATAGCCAATCAACCGTGTGATCTATCTCTATAGCATCTTGATTCCCAAGAATATAGGCAGCTTCACCTAATCTTTCATAGCAAACACTTTTCCAAGGTCGGATTTAAATCCTGTTAAACATTGGAATGCTGTTTCCCATGATATATGTCATCGACATACAAGATTAGGAAAGTGACATTACTCCCACTAGCTTTTAGAATATATTACACATGGCTATTAGCATTTTGAACTGAAACCAAAATTTTTTTATTTCATCATCAAAACGCTTATTCATTGCCTTGATGCTTGCTTAAGTCCATAAATGGAACGTTTAGCTTGCATACTCGGTTTGGATATTTTGGATTGACAAAACCTTCAGGTTGCTCCATATAGACCTCTTCATAGAGATATCCATTGAGGAAGGCAGTTTTGACATCCATTTGCCAAATCTCATAGTCATAGTACGCGGCTCTTGGCTTTATGGCTATAAGAATCCTAATAGCTCTAATGTCTGCAACAGGACGAGAGGTTTCCTCGATAATCAATTCCCTGGTGGTTTGAGTTTAGCCCTTCGCCACACGACGGTGCTTTATAGGTGTGTACAGCTCCATCCATTGTCAGTCTTTTTCTTAAAGAGCCTCTTAGCTACAACGGTTTTGCCTTTAGAAGAGTTCACAAGATCCAAACTTCGTTGTCTTTCTGGATTGAATTTCCACATTCATAGCATTACGCATTTATCGACTAGGGCTCTAACAAATGCAGCTTTATAGTTAGCGGGTTCACCAAGATCCCCTAACTCATGTTCCTCAGCATTGATGTATAAACACATACGATCTGTGGGACGTCGTGTCCTTGTGGACCTACGAATGGGAATGATATCACTTTGAGGTTCACCATTCTAGATCATCCTTTCTGATTCAAGCTTAGTGTCTTCTAGAAAGGTTGCGTATCTTCTTCTTGATATATTTTCAAGATCTCCCAAATCCCCTCTGACTCCCCATTGTTCTTGATCTATAAAGAGTATTCTCTAGAATTCCTAGCATTTTCCGAGCACAAGGTTTTGTTCTTGGAGTGGGTAGTAGAAAGAATATCCCATTGTTTCCTTTAGGGTTATCTATAAGATACACTTAATGGACCTTTTGGGTTCTTAATTGTCTAGGTTGGTAGAGTATCTCGCTTACAAGTGCCTCACAAACCCCGACTTTTAATTTACGATAGCTTAGGGGCTTGCCATGCCATACTCGTATGGTGTCTTTTTAACTTTTTTAGTTGGAACCATATTGAGAATGCGTGCAAAGGTAGTCTCAAGAGCATAATCCCAAAAAGACTTTGGAAGAGTTGTTTGACTCATCATAGATCGAACCATATCTAGTAGGGTTCTGTTTCTCCTCTCTGACACACCATTGTGTTGTGGAGTGTAAGGAGGAGTACGATGGGCGATAATCCCATGATCCTTGAGATGGCCAAACAACTCTTGACTCATATATTCGCCCCCACGATCAGAACGTAGCGATTTTATGGTCTTACCGAGTTGATTTTCTACTTCCTTTTGAAACACTTTGAAAGTTTCAAACACTTCATGTTTTGTTATTGAAACAAGTAAACATATCCTATAACGACTTAAAAGTCGTCAAGTGAAAGTGAAGATGTAGTTCGCTCCTGCCTTGAAGTGCATTTAAATGGGCCACATACATCGGTGTGTATTAGTCCAAGTAAATCTTTGGCTCCTTTCCACTTGATGTGGTAAGGTTTTTTGCCATTTTCCCGACATACAAGGAAAAACGCATTTTTCAAAAGCCATAAGGACAGAGTGAATTGAGAAGTCCATTGTGTTGCAACTTTTCAATGCGTTTCTTGCTAATGTGTCTAAGATGACAATGCCACAAGAGAGCAGAGTCCAAGTCTAGCTTGGCTCTTTTGTTGCTTACTGTATATATAGAACTTTTATTTGCATAAGAATTAGACAAGTCAATTTCAAAAATACCATCCCTTGGATAGACTAAAATAAAACAGTTATTCCTAGAAAACTTGAATTGTATTATTCACGAAGCGGTTAGTACAACCATCTTGTTACAAACGGTGAAATGAAATTACTCTCTAGTGATAGATGGAGATCATGACAATTGTTCAAAACAATAATAAGCGCTAGGAGAGATAAATCAAGTTGCCATTGTTCCACAGCTTCACGTTGACCATTGCCACGTACAAGTAGAGCCCCCGGCTTCAGTTTCCTACTTTGCCCTTCGACCCTGCCGTTGGTATTACAAATATGAGTACCACAACCAGTGTCATAGATCCATGATCTATTAAGGAAAGTATTGAGTTCTATAACGAAGATACCTGAACCACCACCAGCTCCAGAGGCTGCGTTCTTTTTCTTCTTTAGCAACTCGGCTAAGTACTGAGGACAGTTCCTCTTCCAATGTCCTGTCTCACCACACTCATGACAGATTGAGTCCTTTGCGGGATCTTCCCTCTTGGGTGGAGGGGGAATCTTGGGCTTGGGAGCAAAAGCGGTTAAGTTTCCCATTCCTTGATTTTGTTCCCCTGCCAGCCTTTGAGGGTTGCGGTTTTTATGCCTTCTTTTTACCGTTTTGGACTTTACCAGCTCGAAATAGCCTGTAGACAGCAGGAGCGTTGTTTTTGGGCAGATTAAGAGTTTGCTCATGGAGCTTTAGCATAGCATGCAACTCGTTAACAGTCTTCCCCAGGCTATGCATGTTGTAATTCTGCACAAACCCATCAAATTCCTTGCGTAGACCGATAAGAATCAGACTCACAGCAAGGCCAAGTGTCACGGGGTGCCCCAAACGCTCTAGATTGTCAATATAGCCTTCATTTTTATGAATACGAGCTCACTGACTGCCTTTTCCTGTTTACAGGCAGTGAAAAAATCCACGCATAGTCTTGTATTAAGCTCCTGCTCTGCTTGCTGGGCAAACAGAGCTTTTAACTCCTTTAGCATGTCATTAGCATGGAGATTTTCTAGATTTCGTTGGATCTCTGGCTCCATGGTCATGAGCATGAGTCCAGCAATCTCTTTTGATCCTTTAACCCAAGCAGTATGAGCTGCTAGGATTTTCAGAGCAACTGGCTGACCGCAGGGCTACAGGAGCAGGGAGGAAGTGGCCTGCTTAGGTAATTCCTTATCATCAATTGATAGTAAATCTACGTCTGTCTATAGCCAATCACTAAAGTTTGGGTCCAGTCAGTTTTGCTTCTCGAAGAAGCCCCTTTTGGTGTTGGTTGGAAAAAAAAAAAAAAAATAAAAAAGTGGAAAAAAAAAAAAAAAAAAAAAACACAAAAAAAAAAAAAAAATAAAAAAAAAACAAAAAAAAAAAAAAAAAAAAAAAAAAAAAAAAAAAAAAAAAATAAAAAAAAAAAAAGACCGACTTGTTAGCTGAGTGAAGAGGTTGTCATCTACATTGTGAAAAAGTGTCAAATATTAGTATTGTCGATAATTAAATTCTTAAAGGAATTAACTACCCAATTAATTACTAATAAGACTAAAATCCAACTTGACCTCCCACTTATTACTGAAGGTCTGACCAACGTGTAAACAAGTAGGGCAAGAGGTAAGCGACGAGCGTTAATTGCCATCGGAATGCAATCTTAGATTTATGAGCTATGCATTTGTAATACTCTTATAGTAATGTCAAAAGCATATTTGGTCTCATCTTATGCCTCGGGTCCGAGGTCTGACCAGGTAACTCGATTTAAGTCCACCAAAACAGAACGTGCGAAAATTGATATAGGTTTCTGCCTATGAAAAAAATTCGCCATGGGTTGCAAGGCCTCTAGGTCTGACCAGAGAAGTCAAGCCAAAGGCACGTGTTCTAGGTTTGGCTGGCATAGACTTAAAACTTCATATAAGGGTATACACATAAATGTGACAAAGTTGTGTACAAGAAGCATGCAAAAACATCTTGTAGCACAAAGTTAAGAAAACATTTTGTTAACCTTTTGGTATAGCAATCATTTTGTCAAATGTTCACGGTAGCTCCATTTAGGACGCACAAAGAAGCGGAGAAACAGCAGGCAGCGCGAAAGCGTTTATTAAAAATCCTGACTTATTTTGGGGAATTTACTTCATCCCGCCTTAACTTCTTTTAGTTTGTCCTAATGGGTGAGCCATACTTCCAATTGACTAATGATGCTATGTATGTTAAGAAACCCCTTTTGTTAACATTTAGTTTTATTGATTTCAATATGGTGGGATTACAAATTTGATCAACCCTATATTGTACTCCTACTTAGTCCGAAGACAAGTAATTCCAATAATTCCCTCATATGCCGAGCAGTCGTGGGTGCGGGAGAAAATAAAGATCATTCAAACCCCATACGGCATAGTAAATAAAAGCTTCACAGGAAATCAAATTTCCCGTTTTTTTTAGTGTCCATATTATTTGTTCCAAAAAACCCGGTTCACAAATAAAACTATAATTGGTCACAAGGAATAAAATTATGGTGTGTAATATTCGACATGTTCAATCCAAATTACTTTATAAGTTTTAGTAGGTTTTAAGCGTTCATAAAATCATATATTGTTGCAGATATTGGCCTAGACAACAAGGGCATTATCACATATAAGCAATTAAAACAGACTAATAATGGATTGAAAATTGAGGACCAACTTTCTTAAAATTGAAAGCAGTAAATTCAACATATTGCCTCTGAGTCTCAAAAAGAGTCTATCCCCAATTGGAGAAACATAGACTCTCACTAGGTTTTTGCTAAGGGCCTAGATCGCCAACATACAACATAACATGATTGCGTGACGTCTTACGCGCGCTTCAAGCATAGGAATAGTTAACATAGCAATTAATAACAATTTATTTATAATCTATACTTCTTTTTTATCATTTTATGTTTGTGTTCATTCTAGGTTGGTTATTTAGTTTATGGAAGGATTGATGTCGTTGCCATATTACAATAGAAACCATAATAAACCCATTACCTGCAGCCCCTAGCGTGTTTAAATCGTATGTAATTCATAAATACTAAACTAGTTGGCTCGTGATGCCACTGTTGGAATTTAACAATCAAGTTAACCTTAACTCATACGATCTTGAGTTTTGTTGTGTTGGGTTATTTCGTTCCGGACTTGCATGCTTCGCGCAGCGATAGATTAGTCTAGTACAATAATTAATACACATAAAACACATTTAAGACCATGTAAATTATTAGGAAAACATACCCTCGTCGTCACCAGCAAATCAAAATAAACAGAATGAATGTAAACGAGTGTGACTACGTTGTACCTCTACCAGGTGGCCTTCACACAAACACTGTAAACGTGCCGCCGGATGCTAGTTCCAAACATCACGTAATTCCCCACAACAATTGTAAACCAAATGCCTCTGAAAAACGATCACCTAAACCCTCTCTTGGAATAGAACCGAATTACAGAAAATGGATTAAGGTTTTAACCGATTTCGGTTGTAACCGAAATAGGCAGAAACAACCGAAATAGCCCAAATAAAACCCCTAGCTCGAATCGAATAGTTCCCACTCCTTGGGAACAAGTAAACCAAAGTAACAAGCCTCCTGAAACAGCCTCAGATTAACCCACAAGTCGAAAACCCTTAAATGGGTTAACCGAATAAAGTAGAGAACCAAAAACAAAAACCCTAATCAAGGGTTTTGGGTGTTCGGCTTGTTAAAGTGAAAAGGAAAAGGAAGAATGTGATCTGGTGGTTTTCTTTTCTGTATGTCGCACCACAAGAGGGAGGGAATGAGGATTTATATAACCTCTAACTCCTAAATGTGATAAGGTTAAAACTTATGAGTTTAACCCTTATCACAATTACTCTAACCCTTATCCCATTATTCCTTTCTTATCACCCTATGGTACATTGATTAGGATCCCTCCTAGAACATTCTAGCAGCCGGCATGCACACTAGGACAGCCCATAGGTTGTCTTAGTCACAAATATGTCTAGCCGAAGGGTTTACTTAGAAAACATTTGCTCACGTGAAGTATTAAACGTACTCTAAATGTTTTAACGTGTGTGCCCCCAATAGGCTCACACACCCCTAGTTGTGCATCGCGTATCCAACTAACATAAACCAACAGTGCATTCCCTCGATTGTGAAAAGAGGATGATGATAAGTTATTGGAAGTTAATGGAGGCAATATATTGACAACTCCTAAATCAGTTGCAACTTGCTTAACTTTTACTTTTACTTCTCCAGCTGCAATTGTAGTAAATTTGGAACAAATGTTAAAGTAATTTTATTTCCTCAACGGCTAGAGTTCCCTAAATGAATAACGAGACTAGTATCCTATCGTCCCACATTAATTAGCGTATTTGATAAGGGACAAGATGGGTTGTGATGAGAAAAGGATTAAGCTTAGTTTAGCGAAAAATGTAGGTAAGGAAAAGGGTGAAGGTAGTGCCTCGGGTACCAAGTTTGTGTTTGATGATGTGGAGGATGTTAAGGTCGAGAATGGTAAATGGTGCGTATCGTGGGTCGACCGGTCGAATGCCTGCTTTAAAGGTCTCTCAAGTCGCGGTTTTTGCTGACATTGTGTTTTGTTAGGTTACAATTAGCAAATTGTTAGTAGTCCATCCATAATGACCATTAACTTTCAGTCTCTTCCCCTCATTGGTTATATCGTATCTTTTGACATTTCTCGTGAGTCACTGTAGCTGTGTAGCATTGAGATCCTTTAGCAGCTCTGAACATCTGAGCTATTAGTAGTCGGTCCCAAACTGTGGATATTTGGGCTTTTTTTTCGTACTAGCACATTTGTATGGACATGTAAGAATAAAAGTGTTTCTAGCTCAAGATAGTTTGCAGTTATATGGTTATCACGGAGTGCAAAATGGTGTAAAAATATATGTTAAACGGGTTGACCCATTTAGGCCGTTTTATGTAGAAAAATTGACACATTCCACACATTAAACCGGTAGACCATGACGAGCCTTTTAAGTTAATGGAACTGATTTGTTCTTTTCGAAACTTGTAGCTGAGTACCGGGCTAGTTTTGAAAGGAACTCCATTCAGAGATGATTAATGATTGTTAAGTAATATTTGATTTATTTATGATGGTTATCTGCTTTATACATCATCACAGCATGTGTTTTCATTAGCTTATTAACCAAATGCTCTACGATTTGAACTTGATATCAAAGTTGAGACCCCAAACGGAACAGACCCAGCCAAAATGAGTCAGGCCTGGCCAACACGAGTCAGACCCGGTCCAAAAAGGTCAGACCCGGCCTAAAAGGGTTAGATCCTGTCAAAAAAGGTCAGACCCGGTCTAAAAGGGTCAAACCGGGTCAAAACATGCCAGACCCGGCCAAAACCTGCCAGATCCGGCCAAAACGGGTCCGACCCGGTCAAAACGTGCCAGACCCGGCCAAAATGGGTCAACCCAAGTCCAACCTGGTTAAACCGGGTTTCAAACCATTGATCTCAACCAACTTCGTTGTAACCAAACCAACTTGCGCTATCATTATAATGTACATATCATCTGACATATGTGGGACTATTTGGCTAGCATTCACATATTTGTGATACGAAATTTGAACTTACGTGCTAACATTCAATAGAAAATCTTACTCTGTGTTACGTGCATTCTCTGTGCTTCGGGTTCTTTGATTTTAGCCTTTTAAGTGTCTTTTCAAACAATAAAATTTTCATTACGTAGGTTGGCTTTGACACCCACTTTTCATACGAGTTTTGTTATGTAAAAAACAAAAAACCCGAAGAAGTTATTTGTCTCTTCCATTTTTTTAGGTTACAATGTGGGTTACGGTGATCTTTTAAAAGACGGTATATTAAAAACTTCTGATACATGTGTTATGATCCCTTTTTGACCCGTTTAACACTATCGTTTTTAGTATGATTGTTTTTGTTAGTTAGTACACGCTACTGACCACCACAAAAAAAACATCAATATTTGACAAAATTAACATTTAGTGCTCTTAAAGACGTTGTTTGATGAATTTGAGTTTTGTTGTTTGTGTACCAGGAGCGTGCTGCCAATTGTCTTTCTTTTAGTATTGTGAATGTATCCGAACTCTCAGAAAGAAAGACACACAGAAGACAAAGACAATTGAGACAGTCAACTGCTTGTATCGACCCAAGCATGCTGATGCATGAAATACGAAAACTTGAAATAAGGCACTCAAGCTTTCCTCTCACGGATTAGGGAATAAGGATGCTGCGGAAACCAGTTGCAAAACTGCTATCTGATATCAAGACGTCGTTGTCTAGATTCATGGACATTTGAAATCGCTTTCGTTATCAGATTGTTTGATTCAGCCTTGTTGACATAGATCATTTGCTGTACCATTGGTTTCTTGCTATTGTACGTTTTGTTACTTATGCTAATGTTAATCTTGTTTTTCTGTATATGGTGATGCTGTAAAATTTGATTGAAATGACAAAGTTATTGTCATTTATCTGACGTTGATTGTGAATTTTCACTCTAGCTATGTATAATGATTATCTCGGTTAATAGTAATAATAAGGTTGATGAAAGTGATTGTGTACTTATGTTGGAGGTGGCAAAACGGGCAGATGGGGTCACAGGTCAAAATGGGTTGCGGGTCATACGGGTCATGGTTTGAACAAGATGTATCACTCACTATGCTGTAAATAAGAGTTCGAACATGGATCTACCCAAACAACTTGCTGTAAATACTTTTTACACTATGCATATGTAAATGGTCTGAGTTTGCTAAAAAAACCGAAAAATAGTTTCTTTCATTTACAAAAGAGTCGAAATTATAATCATGTTCGACAAATAAAACCTTTTTATTTCATTAGCAAGCACAGCAAGAAATTAGCACAAATGTTCAATGTTTTAACGCTCCCAGGTCTTCTTTGACTCTACTCCCTTTGGACGAATCCTGACAAGGGTAAGAGTTTAACTAATCTATTGTTCATGCAGGCCTCGTCTGATCAGAGTGTAATTGATTTTGACATACCTTTTTCGATTGCCTATGTGATTGGGGCTGGTATTGAAATACTCGCCACGATTGCCATTATGGCTTCAGTGACTTGGCAGGTTCTCATTGTAGCCATCATCGCTGTCGCAGCTACAAAATATGCTCAGGTAAAATCATGATTCTCATTAACTTATAAGCTATTCACGCGCGTTCCCTTGGTTAACTAGCTCGTAAATCTGGCATAACATCTATTTCTGACTTTCAGGGATATTATCAGCCAACTGCAAGGGAACTAATGAGAATTAACGGAACCACAAAAGCACCAGTGATGAAATATGCATCTGAAACATCGCTTGGAGTGGTAACAATACGAGCATTTAAGATGCTAGACATGTTCTTCAAAGACTATCTTAAGCTGGTGGATACAGATGCAAGTACTTTCATTTTCTCAAATGCAACCTTGGAATGGTTGATTATAAGAACAGAAGCATTTATGAACGTGACCCTGATCACAGCTGCTTTTCTACTGGTTTTTATACCAAACGGTTTTGCATCTCCAGGTATGTGTGTCACGTACTATAGTTCACATGTATATAATCAAGGCGACGATATATAAGCTTAACTAATCGTATCTTTGTATAGGGTTGGTTGGCATCTGAGTTCATTAGGGATACCAACACCTTCACCTTTTTCAACCATCGCCATTGTGTAATATGAACTCAGATGCAAAAGATCAGATGGTTGAAACAAAAGAATTTGATATATTTACAAAAATTACATTGCACGTAAGTATATATTGTTTCGGCTTATATTGCCGGCTTATGGCTTATTTGGTTTTGAGCTTATGTTTCATAAGCTCACTTTTTGTGGCTTATTTTGAAACTTTTCGGCTTATTTAAGTTTATTATGTCGGGGTGTTTGTTTAAGCTTATATGTGGCTTATGAGCTTATATGTGTTTCGGCTTATATTTCATAAGCCCCAATATCCGGCTTATTTTGAGACTTGTGGGCATATATAAAATTATATAAGCCCAAAAGTCTTATAATAAGCCGAAAAATTGAGGCTTATAGGAATTCAAAATAAGTTCATAACATATACGCTTAAACAAACACCCCAATATAAGCCGAACAATATCAACAACAAATGGTACGAGAACTTACATTTTCTAGCAACTTATCAAGCGCCGGTAGAGCCTGAGATTCGATAAAGTCAATCTTGTGCTCTAGCCCGGCCTTTTGTCTAACCAGACGACCAATCTCATAAGCCTCCCGGTCCATATCTATGCCTACAATCTGTACCAAACTTTAAAAGTTACATGCTAGTAAATATGTAACAATTTTTCATACGAAGTGGAAAGACCATTCGAGGTGAGAAAAGAGGTTTACGAGAAGTGTAGTATATTGGATATCATAACACAAGCATGGGAGATTGGGTTGGCAGATTTGTAGAGAGAGAAAGTGCTAGTTCTAGTGAGAGAAACACCTTATAGTGTGTGTATATTGAAATGAACAACCAACCCTTCCCATGGCTGGAAAAGGGTGTTTAAATACATGAGTTTTATACCCCTAAGTGGGCTATGGTGTGGGCTAACATGTGGGTAAGACCGGCCCCAAACTCCATATAGTCATACGCTTATGATTCTACCTACGAACAATGCTATCTAGACAGTTACACGGGGTTGAAGTCTAAATGGAGATTTTGATACATTGGTCCCCAATTGCAATTGGGGTCCGGTTGGTTAGTGCACGCATGATTATATGCTACAGGGGCATTTAGTTTCCTGTGGGAGCTGCATACAATCACTCGTTAAGGCAGTAGACCTAACTAAGGGCATGTTTCTAACAGGCGGAAGTCTACAGTGGGCTTCATGTTTTGTAGGCAAGACCTTAGGTGGAGTATTCCTAGTTATAGGCCACTGATCTCCTAAAGGTAATAGTCTGCCAGTGGGTCGCCACTGATGGCCGATAGTCGTAAACAATTTCCCTGTGGCCTTCCAAACTTGCTTAACTTGCTTAACCCGCCACACTTTAGTGGCAGGAGATTGCTTCACAAACATCTCAGAACGCACAACACATTGATCATGATTAACAGAAATTAAGCATTTGTTACAAGTTTTGCAAGAAGTATTAGAAATCAATACTTAATTATGTACGCTTATAGCGATAATATGAATCAACATGATTCTTTTGTTTTTACATTCGATTATTCATCCTAGAATGGGCTTCTACGTGTTTCAAGGCACTTTTAGCTGGCAAGGTCCTATCTTTCTTCGTATTGCTTGCTGAGACCTTTTACTCCTCGTGGGGAATTCCAGGAGCATAGTCGATTTATCTTTCTGATGCTCAACTTGTGGTGGTGTGTTATGAGTTGAGGTTTCACATGGTTCGACAAAAGTAACTTGCTTTTTCCTAAGTGAATTGGTAGCGGAATTCTGTTTATCGCAAGGGCTAAAGTCTGTAGGACACGTGCCTATTACATATTCTAACAGCTCCTGAGAGTGTTTAGTGTAACGGCAAGCAGATGCAAGAGAGGTATCTAATGGTCTTTTCACCTTAGATTCCTCTACTATTTCACAAAGGGTTTCTACATTTTCCTTAAGGTGTTTGATATAGTGTAGATGCACTTCCTGATTCTTCTTGAGTCTAGGGGGAATTGGTTCAACATCTATAGGATATCTACCAGGAGCCAACACTTTAGGTTTACTATCAGGTATAGTGAGACGTTTGGAATTATCTTTAAGTTGAGCCTTAAGGTTTTTAATTTCAGATAACAAAGAGTTGTTCTGGTCAGTGGTTTTGGCACGCGTTATCTCTAATTGATCATTATATTTCCCTTATAATGCTGCTTAACTTTTGCATTGTCTACTGCCCTAAAGCGTTCATTGAGATCATGAAGGGTATTGAGCTTTGCAGTTAAATCTTTGTTCTGAGAAACTAAGGCCTTAAGGTCAAGAGTGGGATCTGCATCACTATTTTTCTCTGTTAAGCGAGAGATTTTCTCCTTTAATTCATGAATCGTATTGCCTCGACTTTGAATCTGTTTATTTAGTTTCCCAATCACAAACAGTGAATCAAATGAAGGAGCATCCGAAGACGTCACTGGTTTTTTGTTTCCAAAACATTCTTTGAGATTTTGATACTTTAATTGTAAGTTAAAGTGTTTAACTTCAAGTTTGGAGAAATGTTTTATCATTGAGTCATGATCATCATTTTGAATCTTGTTTCTCAGATTAAAATTTTCAGATTCAAGGTCGGCAATACGTTTCTGAGCAATAGTGAAAGCATCATGCATGTCAGAAAATCTAGACACATTTAATACATAATCAGTTGCAGTATAAAATACATCTTTGGACAACATTCAGCAAGTAAGTTCTCATTTGTAATGAGAAGGTTTTTTCGTTCAATCTTGCCACTCTTTAAATCTATCTCATTCTGATCCACCTCGACTTCTATATTTTCAAAAACTGCTTTCATCGCCCTAACTTCAGTGACCAGAGATTTTTGAACTCCGTCAAAATGTTCTTTGAGTAGATTGAAAAATGGAATTACTTCGGTTAAGTAACACCGTTTTGTTTGTTCAAAACCCCTTTCCCCTTCAGTTATGCCCGTTGGTGTGATACGCTTTTTACAAGTTTTCTCAAAGTCCCAAAATAGTTGAGTAATTACATACAGACTAATATTTACTTGACTTGTAGTTGGAAGCGTTCGAGGGACCAGATGGACCGGTGTATTGGGAGGATATACAGTCGCAGGTGGCAGGACAGGCAGGGGTGGGGCATTGGCCTTTAGCTCTTCGGCCTTTCGTTTTGCTAGATCTAAGGACCAAAATACTTGCTCAGGTGTCAGTTGAGTCTGAGGGGTGAATGTTGCCATAAAATTTTCTTTTAAGTAGTTAGGAGGCGTAATGTTAACCCTCTTTTCCACACAGGCAGAGTCATTTATTTTCACATGCAGTTTATTCCTAGTAGCTTCAGCTAACTCTAGTTGTTCCTCAGACGATGGAACATTTACAGGCACATGATGAGTCTTAAGAAGTTCTTCACCATCATACAATGCCGGTTGGGCCTTTTTGGCCTGTCTGAGGTGAAAAGGGTTCTGGGCACCTAGCGCAGTTTTAGTCCTTTAGTCATACACCTGAGTAGGATTTAACATCATATAGACAGTTTGAATGGATTGGTCTTGTGAGTGAAGCTTATTCTCAAGTTTATCGTTAAGGTGTTTCAGATTGAAAAAATCAGTCAGGAATTTAGACTTCAGTCAGGAATTTAGACTCTTTCTGTTTAAACTCATGTTTCAAAGTCGTTACAGTTTCTTCAAATATCTTGTTGTTTTCCATAGTTGAATTAAGTTGCAACTTGACAGAATGAAGTTCCTTTTTAATATTTTATTCCGTTTTATTACGATTTTGAATAAGCATACGCATTTGATCATCCATTCGCTGTTCACGTTCAGTCAGTTCAAACTTAGCACGTTGCTCATAAATGGCAACCTGTTCCTTGTAGATCTTAAGTTCAGTGGCTATTGGGTCATGAGGAACGAACGCATCATTAACAGGCGATACACATACACTATTTAGAGCGGAAGATGCACAACTTGGTACAACAGAAATATCATTGACCGACAAATATTGTTCATATGGAATAACATTACTGTTACCCATATGGACACTAGTTGAGTCAATAACATTTGACGGTTGTACTTTATTATGAATCTCATGTTCGTCCTGATTAGAAACACTATGATCAATAGCATTTTCCAGAATATGTACCTCAGATAAGATTGATGCATTAGATGGACCAGCTTGTGGATTTGCTGACCCGACTGAGGACAAATTGGCCATGAATATAGACTGAGCAGTCGGTTCATCATCAACATCTGAATCAAAAGCGTCACATTCATCTGCCTGGAAGATGTTATCCTCATTCAGAGCTAAGTCTTGGACTGGTTGATTATCCACATCTGCATCAAAGGTGTTGCCCTGTTCACCAGCCAGAAAGAGTAGTTCCTCTTCATCCAAAACTGCACCATTCTCTTGGGCTTGCATCAGCAGCATCTTGTCCTTGAAATAATCAGAATTCTGTGGACGCTTTGGCTGAGTACAGTTCCTTGCAATATGTCCAACTCCATTACAATTATAACACTTGACCGGTTTCCCTTGACCTGCATTGGCATTCCCAGCTCTATTCTGTGCACCCCCATTTCCTGCTGTACCATTTCCCCGAGCAAAATACCTCTGATTCTGATTATGTCGCCCTTGAACATTCTGAACTACAACCCGACCATCTTGAATAGTTGCTTGATTCCAGGTGTTAGATGAAGTTCAAAGTTGATTGTTGGTCTGAGGAAGCGTTGCTCTGAAGGATTGGGCAAGGAGCGCCATTTGTTTGGTGAGGTTGTCAAGTAGTTCATCAGTTTGAGTATAACCGGAGTCAATTTGTGATGTTTCAGGGAATTGTGGATATTATGGTGATTGAGGATTTGTTGATGAAGAGGGATATTGATGAGACTGGATATGTGATGATTAGGAATGGGGTTGGACCATTGACACAAATGCAAGTTGATCATTTGTAGCAGGAGTGATTCTTTTAATAATCAGTAGATCTTGTGCATCATGCTTCTCATGTTGTTTTAAGTATGCATACAGCTGTTTGTGATTTGTCTCTTTCAGACCTTTGTTGAGTTTAATGGCTGTCACGAACCTATCCCATTCAGGTGACATATTGTTCACGAACTTGGAGTTCAGTTGAATGTTAGGCATTGTCATTCTGATATTCCTCATGTCGTTGACCGGCTTGTGAAAGCGAACATAGTACTCATTGATATTTTCACCTGGAAGCATCTTGAATTGCTCAAACTCATCGTACAACTGAGATTCTCTATCTTCTTTTGTGAGTTCAGAACCAGCCAGAAGCATTTTAACGTTGTCCCAAATTGCTTTTGATTCAATGTTATGATTGATGAGCTTGTAGATATCTTTGGAAAGTCCTTGAAGCACAATATTGGTGGCACGGACATCTGCATCGTATCGTTTCTTCTCCGTGGCACTGAGTTCCTCATATGTACGAGGCCTTTCTGGTCTAAGAAGGACACCTCCCTCAGGGGTAGTTCCTAGGGCATCCCTTATAGTTCCAAGCTCAAACGGTCCTTGATCAATCGACTGAAGAATTTGCAATCCATTTTCCTTTCCTCTACAGTACAATCGGATTCGTTGTGACCATGATTCGTAATCAGTCCTATCAAGCATAGGAGGGAGAGTATCGGAACCGGCCGCTTAAATATCATCTGAATTACTGGACATGGTTGATTACTTGTATTATGATAAACTTTGGATTGGTACAATGATTAGTGATTGTATGTTAAAAGTGATGATTGTTTGTTTGATTAGGTGATATGTTGTTTGATTGTGATTTGGTTTGGTTAAAATAAATTAACGTAATGAAGTTAATGAAACTTAGGCAAAACGCAGTGAAGAAGCCTAGACAAAATGCAGTGAAGAATGAAATTTTGCCAGAGTAACTTCTTATCAAAATGCAATATGGTCTTCAAGCAAAACGCAATGGAAGTTTTGAGCAAAACGCAGTGATGTTGAAGCAAAACACAATGATGAATGAAATTTTACCAGAGTAACTTTCTACCAAAACGCAATGATGGTCTTGAAGCAAAACACAACCAAATGTTGAAGCAAAACGCAGTGATGGTCTTGAGGCAAAACGCAGTGGTCTTGAGGCAAAACGCAACCAAATCTTGAAGCAAAACGCAATGAAGAATGTCTCAGAAAGGCAAATGCAGTGAAGAAAAATAAGAACTTTTTCACCTAAAAACACCTAAAAATCACCCTTTTGAACGTTTTTGCTTGGTTTCTTTTCTACAACTTGATCCTAGAAGGCTATAACAACTATAGAAACACTAACTTTAACATCACAAACGTGAGAATCAAAGAGTGTCAAGAATAAGTCCATAAACCTTCAAAAACCAAACTTTTGATCTAAACTAACCAAGAAAGCGCACACACAATCTAGCTAATCATCCCATGGGATCTGATACCAATTGTAGTATATTAGATATCATAACACAAGCCTAGGATTAATGTTTGGTCAAATTGTCTAAAGAGAGAAAGTGGGAGTTCTAGAGAGAGAAAATCAGTTTAGTATGTGTTTGTCATAAAATGAATAGCCAACCCATTCCCATGGCTGGAAAGGGGTATTTATACAAGAGTTTGGTGCCCCTAAATGGGCCATAGAGTGGGCTAACAAATGGGTAAAGACCCAGCCCAACACCATAAGTCGTACGGTAACTAAACGATTAAAACTAAGACTACGAGCTAACTTATGCTAGATATAACAAGGGGTGACCGAGTCTTTTACATGGATTTTCATAATCCTAACGTACCATTTATTAGGTATCCTGCATAGCATGCTAAGTTTTATGGGTAACTCCCATCTAGTAGGTTGTAGGGATCTTTTGTCATTATTTAGCTATCTTGTATGGCATGTTAAGTATTATGGGTTATTCCCAGCTAGCATGGTCGTAGGACTTGTATTTTTCATTTTTATAACAAAACTATCATGTATGTTTTCAAAGTTATATATGATGATGATGTATTATGTCATGTCGATCTCAATTCGGTAACATATCTCGTTATGTGTTGTGATCCCATTTTATTTATTGTGCATATGTCATGTAGCATTTATGATTGTATAAAATCTAACGTGTATTATATTTTCTTGTGATTTTAAAGAAAATGCCACCAAAGAGAACCACCACAACCACACCACACGTATGACCGTTGCCTCCATTAAGGCACTAATAGCCCAAGGAGTTGCTAATGCTTTGGCTGAGTATGAAACACATAGAAGCAGTGTAAATGGCGATGATAGCCATGAGTCTGGAAGTGGCAGAAGGACAGAGCGAGCTGCTCGTGAGTGCACTTACAGTGACTTCTTAAAATGCCAACCCCTTAATTTTAAGGGTAGTGAAGGAGTTGTTGGTTTAACTCAGTGGTTTGAAAAGATGTAGTCGGTATTCCATATTAGCAACTGCACCATCGCGTACCAAATCAAGTTTGCTACTTGCACTCTTCTTGGAAATGCTCTAATGTGATGGAATTCCTACGTCAAGACTGTTGGTCATGATGTTGCATATGGCATGCCAAAGAAAACACTAAAGAAGATGATGACTGATAAGTACTACCTAAGAGGCGAGATCAAGAAGCTAAAGATTGAACTATAGAATCTAAAAGTCAAAGGTACTGATGTGTTGAGCAATAACCAACATTTTCAAGAGTTGGCACTGATGTGCTCGAGAATGTTTCCCAAAGAATCTGATGAGGTCGAGAAGTATGTTGATGGACTTCCCGACATGATTCAGGGAAATGTAATGGCTTCTGATAACGCTCCAAATATATATAAAATATCCCTCAAAAATATGTGAAATATATATATATGTTAACGCATGAAATATTGCAAAGTTTGGTTGTTTGTTGGGCAATAATTGTTTCTGGACCAAGAATGATGAAAAGGACTAAATGTGCAAAGATAATCTGTTAAATGCACTAACGGTCATTAAAAGAAGAATCTAGAAGAGAATTGATTGGATAGTTAATGAAAGAGCCAAAGTGCGGTGCACTTATACCAAGTATGACGTACTTCATGGTGGGTTAAATGCAATTGAATTAAATGACCAAGTACGGCACATAATTTTGTTTGTGCGGCGCACTTCTCCTGCAGTTACTCTAAAATCATAAATGATTATAATGATTGTGCAACTTTTCACTCCCCTAATTTCCACAACTGAAGCACCATCTTTACCTATAAATAGGCCACGAAATTTAAGGCTAAGGGCATCTCAAATCATTCCATTTTCATCTCAATTCACTACATCTTTGATCAAGAGAAGTATAGGAAATTTAGGAAGAAATTTTAGTGGAATTGTTGAAGTATCATCTTGATCTTCATCATTTCCGGGTTACAATCATCAAGAAGAAGATACTTTTGATCTTGGAAATCTCTGAATATAAGTTGTTATTTGAATTTGCAAGTTGTTATATTGCCCGTTTGAAGGAAAACTCTTGAAAATTAATATAATTTACTATTGGAATTGGTATAAACATGTTTCTCTCTTTGAATACTATGTTTTTTGGATTTAACTTGCTTATTATGTGTTTTGTTGTTATGATTATGGAGTAGTTTATTCATGTTTATTTGGGATTTATGAAGTAATATGGATTAAATCGGGATGATTAATGATATTTGGTTAATGATAAATATGAACTTGATATTTAGATATTTGGATTGTTGATCATCATTTGATCACTCACTAAGTTCGGGAATAGGTTGAAAGGCTCCGACTTGGTGATTGATTTCTAGTTGTTTGTCTATGACAACTCGGTATTAGCTTTGTGAGAATTAGCTAATAAAATGCTCATCATCCCAAATATATAAATATTTATTGCTTAACCTCATGTCTAACGAACTTGGTTAAGAAAGTTTATATTTGTTATTTCCCATCGTGAACCAATCTTAAAGCGTTTTTCATAACTAAGATTAAAGGCCGAAAGTATTCTTTATTATGTTAAATAGACAATCTACTGAATAAGCTACCCATTCATTCCTTTGATTATACTTAATTTCATGAATTTATCATCATCCCAAGCTATCCTCCATTACTCTTGTCTCCCAAATAAACATTGCTTTTATAATCTTGAAATAGTGTTATCAATTATCTTTAGATCGTAACAGTTTATAAGATAAATCTTTTCGTAATACAATTGACCTTTTTAGAATAACCAATCCCGAGGAACGACCTGGTTTTACCCTTAACCTATGCTATAAACGGGGTTTAGTTGGAAATCGAATAAAACTTGAATTATAAATTTAAAGCTTTTATAACACATCAAAGTTTTTGGCGCCGTTGCCGGGGTTTGAAATCATTCTTGAAATAGTCATTATTGTGTTACAAACTAAATTTTCAAAAATCATCGTACATTTTTCTGGCAAACTGAACTAATTTTCTTCAGATAGTGCGCCGCACAACACCATTGTGCGCCGGTTTTTCTGCAATTAAAGAAAGTATGCCGTACTTATACCAAGTACGCCGCACTTCCTGCATTTTTTACAAACAAAACCAGTTTTTCAAAAAGAAAAGAGAAACATCAATACCAAAATCCCAAAAACTCCATAGACTATAATTTGACCATTTGAAAATGTGGGATTTATTCCTAATGTTCATAATTGTCAAAATTTTATATATTCATAATTTGAACATTAAAATAAGAAAAATCAAAAAGAACTATTTAACATCTTATTTGTTTGAAATTCTGAATTCCTACATGTATCTATTGATTGCTAAATA
This sequence comes from Tanacetum coccineum, assembly GCA_026074375.1. Lineage (NCBI taxonomy): Eukaryota > Viridiplantae > Streptophyta > Magnoliopsida > Asterales > Asteraceae > Tanacetum > Tanacetum coccineum. Next base: position 37,516 of record BQNB010021035.1, on the reverse strand, counting down.
TTGCCTATTTAATTTTGACTTCCTGCAATATAAAAATAAAAATGAAAATTTTAAAAGAATTAAGGAAATTTATAAAAATTATATGATGATCAATGTGCTTAAAAACATGATATTTGCTATGATTTATAGATGTTATGAAAATAAGAAATATAAAAACACTAAAATTAAAACTTTTAAATATTTAAAAACTGAAAATTTTAAAAGTACGGCGCACTTACACCAAAGTGCGTCGATTTTTCTAAAATATAACAAAGGATTTGAAAAAACTCAGAAAGTACGTCGCACTTACCTTTCTGGAACCAAACAGGATGCTTGTTTCTTTGTTTTTATACGAAAATTGCTTGAACTAAAAAATGCTATCTGTTTGTTGATAATATGTAAATGTAAAAAGCTATTATTATTTATTTTAACTAACCGATTAATAGTTGTTTTAATGTTATCTTGTTTTATAAGAGTTATGGATCCCAATTCGAGTCTTGGAAAAATTTGCTTAGGAGAAAATGTTGTTGAAATCTCAAGTGACAATGTTGAAGGATCTAAAGACTGGGATTCTCCAGAATATCAAGACACTGCTAATAGTGGAGGAAAGAAAGAAACAAAAGCTATGGTTTTTCATAAGATGGATACTGAATAAGTTAGTGATAGATTCGTGGCACCTTGTTTTGTCAATGGGCTGGAAGCATATGATGGGGAAATTAATCTTGGATTGGAAGAGAACATGATCTCGAACGAATATGCAATAAAATTATGCCTGGAACATGAGGTTAAAAGAGGAAACAAAATAGTTAAGAAAGAGCTCATTGTTGCACTAAGAGGTGAGATCTATTTTGTAAAGTTCATTATCAACCTAGAAGAAGATGATGTTGAACCTGGGGTAATTTTCGGAAGATCATTCCTACGTATGACCAAAGCAATTACTGATTTCGGGGCTAGAACTATCACAATATATCATGATATCGATCTGTTTTTGGAAGATACTGAAGAAGAAGAAAAAAGCATGGATGATTGGGGCCAATTTCTTGATTTTAACTTAGATGATATACCAGTGTTAGGTGGAGAAGAACTTCCGTTGTTTGTATGCAAAATGGGGAAAAGTAGCCGTGATAAGAAGAGAGCAATGGAGAATCTTAACTTGTTCTATCAAGATATAGGAACATCTTCGTCAACTGGGAGGCATTTGACTCAGAAAGAAGCAGCGAAGGAAGCATTGGCACTTAGAATTAGCCAAAAGTTTGCTTTGTTAGAGGAAGTAAGGCCAGTATTTGAGACAATGGCTTATCATGACAAATACAAAAAAGTGCTCAATGAGATTTGGAAAGACAAAGTAGAATTAGATGGAATGATTATGAAAGAAGAAGAAGCAATAAAAAGGTTAAACGTGAGGCGTTAAAAGAAGAAGACGACCTCAGAGCATTCATATTTCCTATCAGATTGGAGGGTCGGGTTAACAAAAATGCATTGGCTGATACTGGGTCAGATATTAATACCATACCTTACCGGATTTATGAGCAGTTAGGAAGAGAAGAAATGAAGAAGGTCGACAGAGGGATCACAATGATTAATCATACCCAGACAGAAGCTATGGGAATACTCACGAATGTTCTTTGTTAGGTGGGGGTCACCACCTTAATTGCTAAGTTTCTGGTCTTGGACATACCAATCGACTGTGATGCACCAATAGTAGTTGGTCGGTGATTCCTGCATACGATTGGTGGCATAGTCAATACCCCAGAGAGATTTTTCTCAACTTTTGATGGATTTTGTCATCAAACCTTCCATGCTGCAAGATCCGATGTTATGAGAAATGTAGAAAGCGATAGCGATGATGAGGAAGAGTATGAGATAAAAAGAAATAAGTTTAGAGCACCGATATATGGTCTGAAACCTGCACCATATCTGAATTGTAACGATCCAGCTGAGCGATCATTAGCTATACAAACAGTAACTAACCCATTCGGGAAGATTAGTGTTTGGAAGAAGGTCGTTAGTTTCCTTGGTTCGTTACATGTACCATTAAAACATGTTAACTGGAAACCTGATTACAAGGGTTCTTATACTAAAGAAGAGGAAGCGATAGGACAGTGACGTACTAAGATAAGGGTGATTTATCCATATGGAAATATTTATATTCAAGGATTCACAACCAAGAAAACAGACCGGAAGCTGTCAAAATATCATAAGTTGAGTGACATTATGTCACCGAATTGGTTTATGGAGTGAAGAGTTGGACCAAGTTGGAATAAAGGAGGGAATTTATGTACTCCTAATCTATTTTACTTTTTTATTGTTGAGTCAAAAATAAAATCATTTGTATAATCCATAAGGGATTACATTTGATGTACGGACATTAGCCGATCTATGATAAATATTAAGTTAGTATTATGGATTGAAAATTTATGTTATCATTATGTTTAAATTATGAAGTTTGCAAAATAAGTTTGTGTAATCTATATCTAAAAAAATAAAATAATTTCTAAAAAAAGAAGGAAAGTACGCCGCACTTTAGGAAAGTGTGCCGCACTTTTTTGCGGTTTTCTTATATAAAACTTACAAAACACGATTTAACTCATTAAAAAACTCACACATTAACACAAAGCCGTCGGGTTTCTCACAAAAATGAAAGAAAATTTCAAAAAGATCAATCCATAAAGTTCTTGATCATGCCTGGGTATGTTAACATCACTCCTAAACTTGTTTATTGTCAATTTAATTCTTGTTCATTAGGGTTGTTTATAATTAGATTAGGGAAAATCAAATCCATAGTAGATGTGAACAATTAACACATTGAATTATGATATTTAAGAGTTATTTATCAACATGCATGCTTAATATTGGTAAATCTAAATTACTGTACATATTATGAATTTATCTTTAAAAATAAATTGTTGGAAAATCATAAATTCAAAATTATTTTAACCAGCCCAAAAAGTACACCGGTTTTAGAATAAAACCGCCGCACTTTGTCAAATTCCCAGGAAGTACGCCGCACTTCAAGGAAGTGCGTCGCACATTTTAAACCAGAAAGTCACAAAATGTTTGCAAAACCATCAAAACCTTGACCAATTATACCAAATCCGTTCTAACATAACCATACATTGTATTATTAATTGTTTGTGATGTGTAGACTATGGGAGGAAATGATTCTGAAGCTGGATCATCGAGATCCAAACGCTCTTGACAATTTGAAACCGTGGAGGAGGTATTGCTTCTACAAGTTCATCTTGATTTCTTACTATAGGAAGGTTGCAACAATGAGGCGAAGTCTAGGTATAACACCAAATTAGCAACTTACTTCCTAGACATGTTTACTCGCCATGTGTGGTAAATTGGGATGTACTTAATGGAATGGGATATGATGGAGAAATTGATGATATGTTAAGGATTAAGTTGTGTGAAGCTAAATCTAATGAAGAAATATTCACTTTTGTGGCATGGATAAGAGCTTTTAATATCAAAGAACCAATTTATGTGGAGCTTTGCCACGAGTTTTATTCAACTTATGAATTTGATGAAGTTTGTGCTGACGATGAATTGCAAAGCAAGAAGATAATCAAGTTTAGACTTGACGGACGTGCTTACAATTTGACTTTGTTAGAATTTGCTCATAGACTGAGATTGTATCATGCTGATGAGCTTGAGGAGGATGGATTTGATGTGTATTTTCAAGGCGGCTTGCATAGTGATGATAATTTTAATGCTCATGATTATTGGTTAAGCATTAGTAGAGAAGAGAATTTGGGTTTGTCTAGGTGTCATGCCTCTACTATTAGGAACCCAATTTTGAGGGTGATTCACAAAATGATCACCTATGGCTTATGTCAAAGGACTACTAGGTATGACAAGATACAAAAGAATGATTTATGGCTATTGAGTATGTTTGATGCTAGACACCAAAATGGGTACGCGAATGTGGCTTGGCTGGTTGTGAGGTGGATGAAGAGAAAAGGAGCTGGTACTCAAAGAGAGAGTCAAATTTGTTGTGGACAGTTTATCATGAAGATTGCTAGGAAAGCGAGGGTGTTGACTGATGTGGTGCTAAGGAGTTTGAGTGCTCTGATTTATTGTAGAGATTTGGATACGACTACACTAAGAGAGTTGATCGAATCTGAGGGTAGACTAATTCCTAAGGATCCACAGTCAGGTGTACCAAGAGTTGGTATTCCTAGACCTCCGAGAGCATCGATGTAGGACCTGTATGATAGGATGGGTAGTATGAAGATATGCTAGGAGGCTATTAAGAGGATGGAGTGTAGGCAGTCATATTACTGGGACAGGTACCAGGGAATGTTTGAACATATGTCTGGGGTTTACAGTGTTCCACTGCAAGGAGCCTACAACCCACCTGGTTATGCTTGTTGGAAGATAGAAAACCCTTGGAAGGCTAATTGATTTCCTTGAATATTTCCACAAAACAATGTACATATATTGTTTACAGAGATAGGATTTGAGCCCAAGATAACAATGAGACAACTAAGTGTATTCAATATACATCTCATCATGACTAATCATATCTAATCATACTAAACATAGGTCGACTAATATAGGAAAGAGATCAATCAAATATTGCCAACTAATACACCCCCGCAGTTGGAGCGGGTGGAGTACGGACGTTTAAACTGGATCAAAACTCTTCAAACAAAACTGATGGCAGTCCCTTGGTGAAGATGTCCGCATACTAAAAATGAGATGGAACAGGAAGAACTGAACCTAACCAGCGGTAACCATGTCACGATCCTAATAGATGAAAAAGGATATCAAAGATGGATTGGAAAGTGGAAAAGAAACATGTAGTAGCCAACTGTAGTATTCTTTTATGTTTATGTTTACACAGGTTGGATATGGACTGACAACGGAAACGGTGGTGGTAATTAAACAAAAACGGTTGGTATTTTTTTTAAATACGTTTGTTTATGATACAAATGTTTAAACTAGATGAGGAGAGGATATTCGTTTGTTTATGGTGACAAACGTGGAAATTGATAATGGATACTCGTTTGTTTATGGTTACAAATGGTGGAAAATTAAAATTAATAACTGAAAGGATACTCGTTTGTTTATGGTTACAAACGGTGGAAAATTAAAATTAATAACGGAAAGGATGCTTGTTTGTTTATAGATACAAACGGAAAGGATGCTCGTTTGAAAATAAAGATAGAGAGATTTGATTTTTTTAGAGAGGATAGAAGCGGCTCATGATGGCCGACAACTATATTTTTGAGAATGGTGATTTATAAGGTTTGACGGGGTGGTATTGAGGCAGCGGCTCATGGTGGCCGACTAGGTCCCGGATATAACCTGCTTTGATACCATGTTAGAAGATAGAAACCCCGTGAGGCTAATTGATTTCCTTGAATATTTCCACAAAACAATGTACATATATAGTTTACAGAGATAGGCTTTGAGCCCAAGATAACAATGAGACAACTAAGAGTATTCAATCTACAGCTCATCATGACTAATCCTATCTAATCATACTAAACATAGGTCGACTAATATAGGAAATAGATCAATTAAATATTGCCAACTAATAATGCTTAGCCATAGTATGATCAGTATTATTAGTAGTACCCACCTCCGCCACCACAGTATCAACAACAGCAGTAGCAGGATGATGACGAGTAGTGTCGAAATGACACAAGTTGGTTGTGTAACCGCATGTTTTGGGTCATGTGTGTTTTAAAAACAATTTCCTTAAAAACATATTATTATTATTACTACTATGGTGTGTAAAATGCCTCTGTTTGCATTTAAAATAATATTATCGTACTTTCTTCAAATAATTAATTAGGATTATTATTATTATTTGTGTGTGCTATATTTATAACAAGAAAAAAAAGGACGCGAGACGGAGAAGACAAAAAGCTAAAGATTCAAGTAATTCTTCATAAGTGAGAAGTATTATTTCACTTTTCCATTTTATCTTTCTCTATAATATTTCACATTAGGGACAATGCTCATATTAAGTGTGAGGGGGAGATAAACTAGAAAAGTCAAATAAAGTCAAATAAAATTTTGAAAAATAACATTTTTATGATCACATACAAGCAATCTGACTCTGGATTGATAACATTACTAGCATATTTATACCACCCAAAATTAAAATTGTGAGGATTAGATCTTAAGAATTCGGGTATCCATCTTTGATACCTAAGATGATTTTTATCTTTAGCTTTCTCGAGTTAAGGTTTGAATGCAATTGCAAGTGTCTCATCCCTCGTTACGGTTGTGTATTTGTAGTTTGTCGCCTTCTCTGGAGCATTGGTATCGATTTAAAATTGTATGAGTGTGCCAGTGATTTGTTAATTCTAGAACTTATGCTTGAAATCTTTATGAGACCGCAGTAGGAACACGTTCGCGTGTTATAAACATTTTACTAATTTAAGAGGTGATAAAAATATAAATATAAGTAGCCAATAACTTTGTTCAAAAAGCTTATTAATTAAATTATCAGAAATTTTATCCGTACGAATCTAAGAGCATAAATGCTGGTATTGCTGTTAAAATGAAGTGCGAAGGTTGCAAACTTCTAAGTTCGTTTGAAGTAGTGTGCTTATCCTAAGTATGAAGGGAAAGCAAGTTTCCCCCAAGTTAAAGTGAAATAAGGCAAAAATAAGCCAAAGTTCTATAAAAAAAACCAAAGAGGGTGATAAAGTGAAGGAATAGTTTGTTACATTACAGATAAGGTGGATTATGATTTTATTATAAACATTTTTCAACAAATATAAAAATAATAAATATCACTAAATAAATTGCCTCTTTTGATGTTTATGTTTGGTGCTTACGCCATGTCGGTGAAGTTTAGTTTCTTGTACAAGCCTATGGTAATTTGAACATTTCATGATTGCGCGTATGAGTGACTTCCGTTTACTATCCATTTTACTAAACTGAGCGAGTGTGAAAACAAGTCTTATCTATAAAATTCGTGAGTTGCTTTTTCGCGTTATCTATGCTTGTGATCATTAATCTATTTTACTAAACCGAAATGTTTTCGCTTTGATTACTTAAGGGCAAGCAATAAGCTAAGTATGGGGGGATTTGATAACGCTCTAAATATACATAAAATATCCCTCGAAAATATATGATATATATATATGTTAACGCATGAAATATTGCAAAGTTTGGTTGTTTATTGTGCAATAATTGTTTCAGGACCAAGAATGACAAAAAGGACTAAATGTGCAAAGATAATCCGTTAAATGCACTAACGGTCGTTAAAAGAAGAATCTAGAAGAGAATTGATTGGAGAGTTAATGAAAAGAGCCAAAGTGTGGCGCACTTATACCAAGTGTGGTGTACTTCATGGCGGGTTAAATGCAATTGAATTAAATGACCAAGTACGGCGCACAATTTTGTTTGTGAGGCGCACTTCTTCTGCAGTTACTCCAAAATCTTAAATGATTGCAATGATTGTACAAATTTTCACTCCCCTAATTTCCACAACTGAAGCACCATCTTTACCTATAAATAGGCCATGAAATTCAGGGCTAAGGGCATCTCAAATCATTCCATTATCATCTCAATTCACTACATCTTTGATCAAGAGAAGTATAGGAAATTTAGGAAGAAGTATTAGTGGAATTGTTGAAGTATCATCTTGATCTTCATCATTTCTGGGTTACAATCATCAAGAAGAAGATACTTTTGATCTTGGAAATCTCTGAATAGAAGTTTTTATTTGAATTTGCAAGTTGTTATATTGCCCGTTTGAAGGAAAACTCTTGAAAATCAATATAATTTGCTATTAGAATCTGTATAAACATGTCTCTCTCTTTGAATACTATGTTTTCTAGATTTAACTTGCTTATTATGTGTTTTGTTGTTATGATTATGGAGTAGTTTATTCATATTTATATGGGATTTATGGAGTAATATGGATTAAATCGGGATGATTAATGATATTTGGTTAATGATAAATATGAACTTGATATTTAGATATTTGAATTGTTGATCATCATTTGATCATTCACTAAGTTCAGGTATAGGTCGAAAGGCTCTGACTTGGTGATTGATTTCTAGTTGTTTGTCTATGACAACTCGGTATTAGGTTTGTGAGAATTAGCTAATAAAATGCTCATCATCCCAAATATATAAATGTTTAATGCTTAACCTCATGTCTAACGAACTTGGTTAAGAAATTTTATATTTGTTATTTATGTAGGAAACTAGAAGGGGGGGTTGAATAGTTTATTGGTTAATTATCCGTTTTAAAACTTTGCTTAGAAAATTGTTTGATTCGAGTTGTATTTTAATCAATCAACAATATGAATCATAATTAAAATATCTAATGTAATGAACTAAGTAAACAATAACAATATAGAGAGATAGAGAAAGAAACGATCAAACCAAGATACCAAGATTTATAGTGATTCGGCTACAAAGCACCTCTTCGTTCCTACTCCACTCCCCGAATACTCTACTCGGGATTTCACTATGTCAACAAGCTACCTTTAGGCGGAGAAAACTGTTTACACGTCGCTTACTTTCTTTTCTGACACTAAGCTAGATGTCGAGTCATAATCTTAGCTAGAACCAATCTAAGACTTCACTAAGTCTTTATACACTCACAAGATATATACCCTTGGATTGGCACACAATCCAAATCACACCAATACACAATTTACACTATTGGATCTACACACAATCCAATTTACACAACAACACAAAGTAAATACAATGAAGATTTGTGATCTTGAGGAGGAAGAGAGAGATCACTTGATAACAATTCGTATGTAGAAGAATATGATTGTTCTTCTCTTGTACTTGATTAGAAGAAGAAGGGGGGAAGAAAGAATTAATCACTTGAAACAAGATCAAGATATGTTAGTGATCAAGATATGTGTTTTAGAAAGAAAGAAAGAAGGGAGATAAGTAGATCTGAGAAAATTCATGGCAAGAGGTTCTATTTTTCAGATGGGGTGACCCAGTATTTATAGAAGACAAAAAAAGACTTTATGTTGGCGGCGGTCCCTAATATATAAGGGGACCGCCAGGCCTATAAGGGGGCCGCCGTAGAGTACGCTCCTCTTTTTGTCTTTTTATGGGGAAAGTGTTATCTGTTTTGGAACCTTCCATTTTGGGGGGGAAAATCTGATTTCAAATTTAATGTTTTAATAAAACATTTCTTTTATGAATAAATATTTAGTTTTTATATTTTTATAAAAACACTTTTGTAGAAATGTAAGGTTTAAGAAAAAATATTTTTTTGATCACTAATCATGTTTAATGATTTGCTTATTCATAACTTAAGTGATTAATCTTAGAAATAGAATTTTATGATTAGTAATTTATAAACGTTTATTTTTATCGTAAACGTTTTTAAATTTTGTTATTATCAAAACATTGAGAGGTCGAAAAATATGAATAACGTTTTTTAGACATTATTTGTATTAACAATCTCCCCCTTTTTGATAATGACAAAACATAAACTCATTTAGTATAAAAGTAGAAGTTTATAAATTATTAATGAGTTTAATTTTATTTCTCCCCCTTTTGTCGAATCCAAAAAGGTTGATCGTCGAGTCGTAGTAGAGAGAAAGAAATCGATGATTAAAGACTCCCCTTGATGTAAGTTCCCCCTTGTTCGGTGCACCAATGGATCGATCTTACGATGATTTGTTTGCTACAAAACAAGGTTAGAAGTACAAGTGCAAGCCAACATAGCATGACAAATATCTTAAGAGAATAAATCACACATTTTGAAACTCATAAATAAAGTTCATTCAAATTGGTAGAAATATCATACATAGTCATAATGACAATATATGATGATACAACATAAGATAATTATAACAAACCACAACATATTAAAGCATAGGTGAACATGAATCTAAAAATACATTAATCCTAGATGATTCATGATTCATAGATATGACTTTTAAACAAAATGTCTTTGGATTATCAATTATTAAGCCATTTGAAAAAGGGTTTATGGTTGAGGTGGAAAATGAGTTGTGAAGGCGGTGGTTAAAAGATACTCAAGATGAGCAAACATAATGTTCATTTCATCTCGAAGGTTTAAATGTAGGTTACGGTTGTAGAAACAACAAATACAAGTTGACCTATGATAGTTATGATAGTTGTAGTAGAGTGGATGTCCCAATGCAATAAAGCAAGCGGAGACGTAATCCCTATGTCCTCCTAGACAGATGGCGTTTTCACTAATAATCTCAACCCAAGGTTTCATATGAGTTTGAGTCTTTCGGGTTAAAATTTCGTTTTTACCTACGACAATGGTTTTTTTGTTTTTGGTACGAGTTTCTTGACCTTGTCATGGAATTTAGATAAGAGACTTAATGACTCTTGGAGATGGAGGTTTAGTTTTATAAAGACTTTTACTTGGAACACTTACTAACAAATGGTCAAGAGACCACATTTCGATGGTAGAGGCTTGACCTTTGAATGGAATTTTTAGAATTTGACCGAATTCCTCAAGAGTGAGGGAGAATGACTTATTTTGAATGACAAAGTTGACAAAAAATTGACCCTTAGGATTATTGGTAAAAGTGAGTTGACAATAAAACTCAAGAACAAAATGAGGCACAATTTGTTCGTTAATGTCTAACAAACATTCAAAGCCGATTGACTTAAACTTAGCATGAATATTACTCATATTTTTGAAGTTTGGACTTACAACCCTTCCCTTATGAAAATATCATTTTTCAAGATTTTCCATTGTGTTTAGCAAAGGTTGACTAAACTCATTTGATATTAAGGGTATGTAGTTTCTTGTCTTTTGATGATCTAGACCGGTAGCTCAAGGCATTGTTACCTAGAAGATCATGAACAAGCCCATATATTAATCATTTATACTTGTTTTTATGTTTTGAGTTAGTGCCTAGTGTGTGCCTATATGCAACAAATGTGGAGTAACGATTAACTCGACCTAGAAATAAAATTCTAAGAGTTAACCCAAACGCTCCTTAATTTGATTTTGCTCATCCAAACAAGTTGAAAAATACCTATGAATTATGTATCTCAAAATTTGTTCATGAGATCATTATGCATGTGTTTGAAAACGTTTTTAGGCTGTATTGACAATGCATAACAACAATTTTATTGTGTTCCTAACGTGAGTGATTTGAAAAATAAAATTAGGGTTTTAGTTTAAAAACAATTTGTTAGCCTCAAAATATTAAGTCGAACAAGGAAGTTCGTTCATTATATTAGGTCTCGGTTACTTAATTAATTTTATGTTGTAATAGGCTAGACGGGTAAAAGGGCTTATTTAGTAATCTAATATTGTATGTGTAATGGGCCTAAGCCCAAGTCAATCCCAAGCCCATCCCACCTAGAAAGCCCATGGCTCATTAGGGTATTTAAACCATTTTCCACTATGGAAAATGGTGTTGGTTCATTTGTAATTTTTTCCATTTTGCAAGTTAATCATCCAACTCTCATTTTCTCTCTATTTTTCTCTCTCTAACTTCTCTCTAAAATTCTTCATTTTTCCTCATCTATTTTTCTTGGTCTCCATGGTGAAGTGAAAGTGATATTGGGTTACCGACATTTGGTATCACTCGCCTCAGGTGGGTTTAGTGGTTTCGTTGTGTTCGATTCTTGCTTACTCATTCAGCTTATTAATAAGCTAAATATTATTTTTGGGCTTATCTCTTGCTTATTTTTTTTCTAATCGTTACAATTTATAACTTTTACAAAATACACGTTTTTTAGTTCATAACACACGTTGGGCTTACTGTTCACAAAATATCATTTGGGCTTATTAAAAGTTTTTACAAAATTCGTGTTTGCTTTGTTTTGTTTAATAATACGATGCGTTTTTGATATGGGATAAGAAAACAACATTCTCGTTTATATTTCACTTTTGTATCTGTTGGTAGTTTCTTAAGCGTGCCTTAGTTGTGGTTTTTAAGCTCTTCATTTTCAAGCTTATTTCAAGCTTCTGTGGTTTTGGTGGCTCATTTTTGCGTATACACTGAGTGAAAAAGAAGGTGCGTTCAAGGTGTTTGAGACTTTGTCACCACCGATCTAGTCACCTTACAACTCGAACCGAACAAGTTGATTCTTCATCAACCGAACGAGTTCACTCTTTGATCACCGATCTAGTAAACACCCTTGAGAACCAATCTAGTCACTTGCTTTGAAGACCGAACTAGTTAATTCAAGAGGAACCGAACGAGTGAAATTCTAAGAGGAATCGAACGAGTTCATTTTTAGCACAACCGATCTAGTCACTTCGTAAAGCACCGATCTAGTCACTTTGTTACATGGAACCGAACTAGCTACTTTACTTGAGAACCGAACGAGTCAATCTCTTATAAGCAACCAAACTAAAATCACACGTTTTAAGTAATTTTCGGTTTTACGGTTTTGAGTATCGGTTGACTACACGACTTATCACTTAGACCGTTGTGTTCGTGATTCGTTTTTTATCAACGTGGTGTATTTAATTCTCACCGACGATAAATGTATCACTCCGCGAGATCAAATTTACAAACGTTAGCATTTTCTAAATTTAAAATGAAAGAGATGATGTATCAGGAGGGATGTAAGCCTTGTTACTGAGTAGAATACCCAACAAAAATACATCACACCTTTATCCTATCATTTTTATCTAATATTTTCACCATCTCTAGACGATGTAGCAAAGAGAACCAAAGATGAGAAAGAACTAACAGACGGTTATTTCGGGCATGATGATATATAAGGTGTTTTCTCTGGGGCGAGGAATTAAAGTGAACGGTTATGAGTAAAACTCTGTTGCAATAGCTTCAGTCTAGAAAAAGTCAAAAGAACTTTACCGCGCTTAGCATTGTTTGAGCAGACTCAACAAGAGTACGGTTCCGTCTTTCGACAACGCCATTTGTTCAGGTGTTCGAGCATTTGACGTTTCAGTGTCTTAATTCCCTTTGCAAAAGTATGCATGAAGAGTTTATGAAGAAATTACTGCCTTTGTCAGTATTCGAACTGTTGTAACTTGACATAGAAGTCCTCTTTAGACAATGGGTGAGGGAAATCAATAAGAACTCTAGGTGTTTCGTCTTTAGACTCAAGAAGTAGTCTAAGTATATCGGAGTAAGTCAACAACAATTACAGAACACATTTCTATCCCTTTAATGCCTTTCTACCCGCATAGACCACATAAGTCCATGTGTAGAAAAGTTGTAACCGTGCTTTTTTTGACCTCAGGGTAAATCTTTAGTGTGAAAAGAATTTCTTTTTGCTTTCCCTAACTAACAAGAAGAACACATATGATCTTTGATGAATTTCAGCTTTGGAAGGCCATTCACAATATTATTTTTCGAAAGCAAGTTTATGGTGTCGACGTTTAAATAAGATAGACGACGATGCCATAACCATGTTTGAGACGATGTTGCTTTAGCCATTCAGCAAATTGGAATTGGGATTTTAGATCGTGCAGAGTAATGATACAAGTTTTGTGCCATGAGAACCTGTAAGAAGATCATTTCCGTCAAATCACAGGATATACCTGTAACTCCAAAAAAAAAGGCAAAAAAACCCCTTTTTTTTTTCCAAATCCCAATCACATAATATGATCCACGAGAATAAATTGAGAATTAAGCCCTTTGACTAATAACCCGTTTGCGGGTAATAGTTTCTTGAAAACCAGCATCTCCCTAACCAAAATAGGTGAACGAAATGGTATAAGTTAGAGGACCCGCGAGCACCGAAGTCGAAACCCGAAAAACCCGAAACACGTTGAATCAAGCCCGTTTAACCATGTTATGCTTATGTATAAATCGTTTATGTTTTAGTAAGTGAATCAAGCCCTTGAGAGATAATGGTCCAAAGTAGGTCAATGTAAAGCAAATCTCAAAGAAACCAAAACGCAAGTCTTGTGTTATAGGAAAAAGCAGTCTTCACTGACAAAATTTGGGCAGCATAACTTTTCTATTAGCTTGCAAAAAGGTCTTCAATCAGGCAAATCTCAATGCCTATGTAACAAATCGCAAGAACATTTGAAGGCAAAACGCAATGAAACTTTGTAGTAGACAAAACGAAGCTAGCTTCCAAGACAAAACGCAGTCTTCTTTAGTCAAAACGCAATGTTCCTGCACTCAAAACGCAAGCTATTTGGGGGGACCAACTGACAAAACGCAGAGTACTTGTTGCTAAAAATGGTTACACGACAAAAACGCAGGTCTACTTTGTGTTTTTTTAACTCTTTGGACACCTTGAGAACACACCAAAACGCAAGCAAGAAATACTCAAAAAGCAGTGAAGAACATGTTTGACTAATCACTATTAAACTTCAAATAAGCCACGAAAAACTTTTACATGAAAATAAGCTACGAAAAAGAATGAGAACCAAGCGACTAGAGAGAAATAAGCTGTTGACCAAATGGTGTTAAGAGAAAAACTAGACACACAAAATGATAACTAAACACAAATCATGTACTGGTTTTAACAAAAGAACCCATCATATTATCACAACAATAATTTGTTTTCAAAATGAACGAGAAAAAATTTAACGTTTTGTTTCGAGAAAATAATGAACTACTAAAGAAAAACTTTGACACAATAAGATTACCAAACATATACAGTCACAACGAAAACTATAAAAAAATGAATCTGATTCCTAGAAGCCCAAAATAAGAAAACACAATTGGCTAAGGCCTTTTGATAACATAATAGGTCCACTAAAATTTGTCTAAACAGATTGAAGTTGTGGTTTTTGAGAAAGGTAAGAAACAATCAAGCTTTTTAAACAAATAAGCACATAAGCAGAAAATAAGCCGAATCTCTATAAAAAGTGATAAGCCTTTTAAAGTATGAAGACATAATAAAAAATAAAAATAAAACCAACTAAGCTCTAGGATAAATAAGCCGTGACCTTATTACAAAGATACATGTGAGTGATGTTTTGAACGTTTTTAGACCAAACAAAGATACACACTCTGACTAGGGGCCAACATATATCATTTTACTATGAAAAACAACCCATAATCAATAACAAGTATGAAGTAATTTGTTTAACACTTTTTAGAAGAACAAAAAAAAATTAATAATAATAATAATAAAAAATAAGCTGAATCGTGTTAAGCACAAATAAGCCACACGAATAAGCTCAAAACCAACACAACAAAATCACTCAACCCACCCCATGGCTCTTGATACCAATTGTAGGTTCTTAGAATTCACACATATAATATCTAGAGAGAGAAAGTTAGAGAGAGAGAGATGGATGGAGAGAATATGTAAAACACACTAAAGAGTGTGTGTGAAATGATTTCTTCTAACACCCTCTCCATGTGTGGAGAGGGTTTAAATAGTTCTTACACGCCTCATAAAATGGACTATGGTGTGGGCTTACAGTGGGTAAAGACCCGACCCAACACCATAAATCATACGATTACTGTACCCACTACGAACTATGCTAAATAAGAAATACATTGGGTGACCGAGTCTTTTTTCTTAATCCTAACATTATTCAACTGGCCATAATTAAACGGTCTGATTAAATCGCTTAATTTTGATCGACTTTCTTTGTCAAAACGAATTGTTTCGTCAGATTCAAGGGCTAACATTAACGCAAGATTATCATTATAGCAACCTATATCATACAGACGAGGATTCGCTCTTTGAGCTTTCTTGAGGAACTCAGGTTTTGCAAAACTCGTTTTACAATTACGATTAAGCATATTCATTGTTTGAACAGATTGACCGGTTTTATATACAATATCATCCAAAACCTTGACTTTGTTTTCTAAAGCAATGACTTTATCAAGTTCTTTGTCTTCACGAGTTTTGTAAAACTTAATCTGAGCCTCTTTTGCTTGTGACATTATGGAGATGGTTTCTTGATATGCACAAAGCTCATTTTTCATATCCGAAATCGTTTGATTTAAATCATTTATTTTTCGAGTATATGCATTAAATGACTTTTCAAAATTGATTTTGTATGACATTAAATCCCCTTTAGCTTTTGCATAATCAATTTCCACCTTTGACGCATAATTCACATCATTATACTTATTAAGTTTCGCTTGGAACTTCTTAAGGTCTTTAAACATCAACTGATTAGTCTTAGACAGTTCTGTATTTGCTTCTTTGAAATGGTTATTTGATGATTCTAAACTTTTATTTTTAGTATTAAAATCCTTAATTTCACCTTTCAATTTATCAACTAAAGCCTTGTTTAATGCTTCCAAAAATTTATTTCGGTTTTTGCTGTCATCAATTTCACATTTTAGTTTCTAAATTAAAGAAGCAAGCAAATCACGTTCTTGATCAAGATCATCAGTATCATCCTGGTCATCCTGATCTCTATCATAACATATATCCAATGAATCAATAGTGATATTGGTGTCACCTTGTTCCGCCAGATATATGTCATTACTAGATTCAGGTTGCTCAGGATGTTCATTTTCTATGGCAAACACATTATAGTATTGGCTCATCATCAAAGATTGGTCCAGAATTGTCAACTAGATCTGGAGTAACCTCTTGAATCTGTGCCATGTAGAGTAACCTCTTGAAGCTGTGCCATGTACATATAATGTGTTTCCAATTCTGATCTTTAGTCCTCCATCAACATATCAGCGTCCATCACTTGTCTTTGCATACAACTGAAACCCCAACTTCTCTCTTGTTACACAATAAAACATCTTTTCCTTGTGATAAGCTGCATCCTTTACTCGTTTCGGTTTATGACATTCCCTTGATACATGCCCATATTCCTTGCAGTTATAACACTGAATCCCAGACTTCTGCACTACCGGAGTACCTACAATTTTCCTAGCCCCAGCAAATTAACTACCCTCTGTTATCCATGACCCAGAATTTCCTCTGATATTCACTTGAGAATTATTGATTAGCTCTACTTGGTGTTTGGATTATTCGAAGGATTGTTGTTGGAAGGTTTGAATTTTTCTTGAACGAGAAGAAAAATTAAGCCATGAGTTTTTGTCAATCTCTATTTTCATTGACATTTCTATCAACTTGCAGTAACTGTAGTAAGGTTCTAGATCATAAGTAGAGCAGAAGAGGTAACGAATTGCCTTTTCCTCTGTCTGGTAGATTGTTTGATCCTGTGGAGGAATATTGAGTGTTTTTGAGTAGGATGGTATTGAGGGATGGTAAACTGTTGTTGTTGAGCAACAATGCCAAGTGGATTAGCAGTATTGCTAGTCTTTTCAGCTCTTATCTCATTTGATCTTCATCCCCCCCCCCCCTGTGTTGCTTGGGGATGCCCTAAAGTTTGTGATAGGAGACTGTCTCACTCTTGACTTTCTCTTTACAATGCCACAAACCTTTGCCATTTGGTTGTAGTAGAAGTAAGAACCAGGACATTCATATGAGATTTGTAACATCACACTGATTTCTGACAAGCTCATTCATCACTTGTAAAACGTGAGTAAATACGATTCAATGTTTCACCATCACTGTATGTTGAATTTTCCAAACTCCCAATACAGATTGGTTTCAAGATCTTGAACATTGATTGATTCACCTTGTTTCAACCGTTCAATTGCTTTCCACATTTCACATGCAATAGACAAGCAAGCCAACTTGTGGAGTAGATATCGTTATCTATCCCGTGACATGATCGAACGGCATTCAGCTTGCATTCATTGAATCGCGTTGTCTTGTGAAACATTCTTATAGTTTCTCCATATACCTTTATTGTAAGTGTTCAGAACTACCTTTACAAATGGAACTGTCTTCTCAATCTCAATTGATATTGTAATGTGGAGTTTTTGAAGACAATATGGAAGAGTTTCACTGTTAGTTTGGGTGTCATTGTAACTCTTGATTATGGATTTCCACTGAACGTAAATTGCCCCCCGGTGCTAACATTGGTGGACATCTTTGCCTGACCCCTTATCATGATAGCATTATGTAGAGCAGATCGTTGACTGAGTTTGCAAATTGGTATTTGAATTTAACATTTTGATGAAGTTGTGAATAGATATCAGATTTTAAGTGTTATGAAGTGTTGATTGTATTGTGGTGTGAGAGAATGCAATTAACTTCCATGGGATTTTACAAATCTATGATTAAAACCGAGAAGGAAAAAAGATTACTTGTCGGGATTTTACAAAATCAATAGAAAAACCGTGAAATTAAAATTGACATATTTCGCTTAAAGGATTGCATATTTCGCTTGGCTAAAAGAAAATGTATTTCGCTTGAATATTCAAAATTTGTTTCGC
Organism: Tanacetum coccineum; assembly: GCA_026074375.1. Classification (NCBI taxonomy): domain Eukaryota; kingdom Viridiplantae; phylum Streptophyta; class Magnoliopsida; order Asterales; family Asteraceae; genus Tanacetum; species Tanacetum coccineum. Next base: position 19,382 of record BQNB010021035.1, on the reverse strand, counting down.
TTGAAAAATCAAAATTGCATGTTTTCGCTCAACTTCTAACATATTTACGCTTGGCAATAACTGTCATATTTCGCTTGTCAATTAACAATCTCTTAAAGATTTAACATGTTTCGCTTCGACTTAAACATATTCCGCTTGCAATCATTCTTTCATGTTTCGCTTCAGTTTAACATATTTCGCTTGAGTTGTCAAAAATTTGGCGGAGTGTCTTTCTTAGTAAACTGTAATATTTCGCTTTAACTTTAAACTTGCATATTTCGCTTAATAAATGACGTACATATTCCGCTTAACCTATGACATATTCCGCTTGACGACTCAAACGTGCATATTCCGCTTGATGTCCTTTTCGAGTGAAGGACCACTTTTACTAGAAAACAAGTAGTCCTTGTGTTGTGAAGCAAAAAATGTGGATCTTTGTTCCCTTGACTTAACCGGTTTGGGACCACAAAGAAATGAGAGAATTCACAAATAAGCCGAAATAAGCTAAGAAACTAGATTGAAGATCAAACTAAGGCTTGACCTGTGACATATTTCGCTCGGTGTCTTTTTCAAGTGTGGACCACTTACACAAACAAACAAGTTGTCCTTGTGTTGTGAAGCAACAAATGTGGATCTTTGTCCCTTAATCACAACCGGTGTGGACCACAAATAGGATAAGAGAAACCATAAATAAGCCACGGAATAAGCTCCCAAATAAGCTCGAAATAAGCTAGGAATGAGCTCAAAATAAACAACCGAAATGAAGAAAACTAAGAAACTAGTTTGAAGAACAAAGTAAAAGAGGGACGTGACTCTTGTGAATCGAACCAAAAACTCCACTTCGAGAAGAAAAAGAAGAAAAATAAGCCGAATGTAATAAGCTTAAAGAAAAATCTTAAAGCTTATCTAGGATATGATATTGCTACTTAAGAAGCTTTAGAAAGAGTAGATTAAGAAATGGAGAAGCTTAACAAACTAAAACCTCAAAAGCTTATAAAGATGTGTGCTTATTATCCAAATAAGCCACGAATTATGAGCATATAACCACAAATCCAACACTAAACACCCCTTGGCGAGTGATACTACATGTTATCCCACAATATAATCTTAACACAACAATAAGCAAACCCAAATAAGCCCTCTATAAGCGGGAAATGAAGAAAGAAAGAAAAGAGGAGAGAAAAGAACTTGGAATCTTAGATTAGAGAGAGAAATGGTGAGTTACAAGTGAACAAATGCAACCAACACCCTCTCCATGTGTGGAGAGGGTTTCTTTTATACCCCTAGCCAACATGTAGGCGTATGGGCTTTTCTACTTGGGCTGGGCTTGGCATATCTTGGGCTTTGAGCCTGAAACACGGACAATATTAGATTATAATCCAAGCCCGTTAAACCCGACTAGCCTATTACTTTACAAGACCTAATTTAACTTTATAAGACCGATAACATTCTTGTTTGACTTAATATAATTAAGGCTCACAAATATTATGACTTTAAAGATAACCACGCTTCTAAAAACAGCATGAACGATGACACGCCGATGTGTGAACGTCGTGAAGTAAATTACATCCAACTTGAAGGTTATCAAAATCAAAATTCTAATGATTCGTATTCTCACCAATCCTATTTTGATCAACCTCAATCAAATAATGATTCTGAAAAATCGCTCACAAAATTAAACTCTGATGTGAAACAGGATCTTGAACATTTCAAAAGCTGTATCCGTAGCATGAGAACTGTTCATGATAAACTTTCTGACATGGACGATTAATCTAAAACTGATCTTGAAAAATCAATCACTAAATTCTTGTATGGTCAAAGGGTTACAATTATGTATATCAAGAACAATGTTAACGATATGATTCTAAAAATGAAGCAAAATGAAAAGAATTTCCAAACCATATTTAAAAACATGGAAAGAAAAATAGACGAGTTGGAGAAGTCTCAAAACGTCTCTTCAGAACAAACCGATGGGACTGAACCGCCACCTCCTCCTCAAGCTCACATCGAGCAAGTGAATGTCATATTCACTAAGAGTGGAAAGTCCGATGATTCTCCTAAAATTCAAAAAGATCCACCACCTCCTATCCTTGTTAACAGTAAAATCGAAAAAGATCGACCAATTAAGACATCAAAAAGGGATATTACGTGGTCGAAACACAAGAATATCCATTCCGTGAGTACATACCAAAAATCTCGTACCCTTAACATTTAACGATGGATCATTCTCACTTGAACCGTATCGTGAAAGAATCTTAAGTCAAGATAATAATATTATAATAATAGTAGTAGTAGAAAAGTACTAATACTAACCTACTAAAATACAAAAAGTTGGAGCTAGTTGCATACTCAAAATCAACCGGGTGCCTAACGAAGTTGCTTATTATTTTAAACGGTTTTTGTAGTTATGTCTATTTTGTAGATTAAATAAGACAGGTGGAGCTTGGATTGGTGGTACTATTAAATTTAAGGGCCGATACATTTTGGAGAATTACATTACATGTGATAGAATACACATGACGGCGTTCTGTTTCGCGTCGTATCTTTCATAATTCAACCGAGAACTTATGAGCTCCGAAAAGTCTCGTTTGTCTTATATTTATTTTCCCCGTTTGTCCTACATTAATTAATTACCAAAATGCTCAAACTTAAGTGTGAGGGGAGAAAAAGAAATGAAAAAAATCAGACACTCATAATTAACAGTATAAAACTCCTTGTACGCAGCTCGGTAATCTAAAAATCTTATCTTGTTTTTAAATTTCTTTTGTCACTTAGGTTAATATATTAGAATAAAACGTAGTAATAATAATAATAAATAAATAAAGTTTTAAAATCAGATATGTGTCCCGATTGATAAAGCAATCCGACTCGGATCAATGACATTAACATTCGCATTATACCCATTTCCAGAAAAAATGTTGAGTTTGCCTTTAAATCTTATGAAGATAATTTTTGCCTTTAGCTTTCTCGAGTTAAAAAAAAAAATTTTTTTGGGGGGGGGGGGGGGGGGGAAAAAAAAAAAAATGTAAAAAAAATTGGGGGGGGGGGGGGGGGGGGGGGGGGGGGGGGGTTTTTTTTTTATAATATATATTATATATTTTTTTTTGGGGGGGGGGGGGGGGTGGTTTGATTGAAAAATGTAAGTGTATACATGAAATAGTTAAAGTGGTGGTAGGTTTGTTGCACTTTTCCCTGACAGTGGGATCATTAAAATGTAGGTGTGTGCCGTGATTTATTAATTCTAGAACTTGTGCTTGAAATGATTACGAGACTGCAGTGAGATCACGTTCGCGTCATGGTATTTTTAAGTATAAAGAGGCAACTTAGGATTTAACCAAAAGCCATTCCATTTAATAATTATATCTTTAGCTAATTTACACTGATTAGCTAACCACCCAAATAAAACCCTTATGTTAGCACTCATCTTTAGTGCTAGATACCCCTAGTTTAACCTGCTGAGCCATTCTATTCATTTTTCTTATCCAGAAAAAAAATAAAAATACAAAAATATATAACCCCGTAACCCAAATACCTTACCCCTCGTCCGAAAGTTCCATATGGTGGTTCTGGTTGGCATTGGTATATTGGTTTGGTTTGCTTATAAAGATGAAGAAGGCCTTCTTCATTTTCATATTTTTTTTGTGGTATATCCTTATCTCAAGTGTGGGGGAATTGTTAGTTGTTCGAATGTGAGTTGTAAGTTAAAAAAATGAAAAAAAGTATACAAAAAAGGTGTATAAAAAGTAAATCGAAAAAAAGTATGAATAAGAGTTTATGAGTTGGTGGTTGTTTGCCAACTATATGGTTTGATTGAATGAGGTTGAGAGGTTTGATAACCTCACGGGTTTGTGGTATGTCGTAGCTAGCAACATGTGTTTCTTGGACTTGTCGACATGTATATTATAAAAACCATTTCCAGTATATATTTCTCATGCCTTATCCATACCTTTATAAACCCGAAGTCTGTACATTATAACCCGAATAAAAGTCCTCTCTTAATATTTATACCTGGTGCTTACGCCATGTCGGTGCGGTTTTGTTTCTTATACAAGCCTTGGTAACTTAATGAATCATGTCTGAGCAATTGTGTGTGATTTCCCTTTTACCCTCTATTACATCATATATGAGTGTTTGAGTGAATTATACTTTTTTTTATTTGTGAGGTGCTTAGTCATGTTATAACAACTTATCAAACATCTCGGTTTTCGCATATTAAAATTTCAAAAATATTTTTCATAATTTTATTTTTGTTTTGTAAAGCTTATTATTTTTCCTTATTTTGCTTGAGGACAAGCAAACCCTTAAGTGTGGGGGTGGGGGTGTTTGAGCCTTTTGCGATTAATTACAAGAAAAAACCAAAAATAATTTCGATATTTCAAATTTTTTAAAATTTTTAAAGTTTCCCTTATTTTGTCATTTAGGACCTTGTTTATAAACTTCTTTTCTTAGATTTGCTTGAGGGCAAGGAAAGTTTAAGTGTGGGGGATTTGATAACGCTCAAATTATACATATTTTTATATGCGTTATCTGTGCTTTTATATATATTTATTGGTTAATTATATGAACTTTCGATACTTAATAGACTATATTTGATATTGTAGGTTCATGGTACGTGTCGTGGAAGAATACACGAAGATATGGAACTTAAACGAAGAAAATAACTCAAAGAGCTGAAAATGTACCAAGTACGCCGTACTTGTAATTAAGTACGCCGCACTTTTCACCATCAACAAAGTACGCCGCACTTTTTATAAAGTACGCCGCACTTCAACCCAACATTAATGATTTTGGAACCGACATAGGGGAAGTACGCCGCACTTTTAAATAAGTGCGCCGCACTTTGCCCTCGACCAGCCTATAAATAGAGGAGAATTCCACCATTCCTCACACACACTTCCATAATAACTCCCCCTTTCTCTCTACGTTTTTGGGTACCTATAGAGCCTATAAACCAGTCCTATAACACACAACTCATATCTCACACATAAAGATGTACAATCCCCTTAACAAGTAGAATTAGATTTCGGAAGTGTTCGTAGGGATTTAGAGTGAACTTGCTTGTAGTTCATCCATTTCCAGGTTTTAATCCATCCAAGGAAGTATTAGTGAAGTGTAATTCGAAGCTATAAGCTATTGTGACAGAATTATTCATAGTTTCCAGGTTTTCTTTGAATATAATAAAGTTTTCGTTAGGAAAACTTATGAAATCATCAAACATTTGCTTTTGAAGTTGGTATAAATCTTGTTTATCTTTTGAATATGATCTTTACTGAATTCATGATAAATGTTATGTGTTTTGTTACTTCTTTGATCATGGAGTAGTCATCTTGTGTTTGTTTAGGCAACATGTGATCTTTGATATGATGTGTTTGGATACTTGTTTATTGAATTGCTAAAACACATTTTATATAAGAGTATAGGCCGAAAGGGTTCTTTTATATTTGTGTTCTATCATTTCAAAATATAAATTGGTTATAATAACTTATAAATGCCGAAAGGGATTCGTTGTTATTAACTAGTATATTCACTCGTTACATTTAAAGGCCGAAAGGATTTGTGATTTGTGATATATTTATTCTCTAAACTAGTAAACACTATCCTAAACACTTCTATGTCTTAGTGATTATTGCCTAAACAAACATGCTTTAATTCCTTGCTTGAATCGTCTCTTAATACTTCTTTATAACATCCGATATATACACGTTTATGGTTAATTTGATAAGTGACAATCATATTGACCTTAGCACATTAATTACAAACTGTGAAAACTACAATTCTCTTGGGACGACCTGGACTTACCTAAGCTATATTACAAACGAAAGGGTAAACTTGCCCGTGTTATGTTTTTAGTCAAAATAAGTATTTCTAGTATTATAAATTTAAAGCTTGCAAAACACACATCATATGGGCTTATATAAGTTTATCATATCATAATAAACTTATATAAGCCCACAAGTCTAAAAATAAACCGGAAATTGAGGCTTATGTTATATAAGATGAAATTAAATAAGCTATTAAACCACATATAAGCCGAAATAAACACCTTATTTAGAGGCTATTTGGCTAAGCTTATATGATAGGATTATGTGCTTATTAGCTTATATGTGTTAAATAAGGCTAAACTAAGTGTTTGACTAAGTTTGTATGAGTGAGCTTAAGAGCTTATATAAGGAGGTTTTGATAAGCTCAAACTTTGTGAATTTTTTTAGGAGGATTAAGCTTATATAACAATACTATATAAAAAGACTTTTATAACTTGTTTAATAACTACACCATTTAATGTTCATGTATTTTTATATCATTTTACCTTATTAACGAGGCGTTCATACCCGTGCGATGCACCAGGCTTGTTTTTTGGAAAAAAAATTGAAGTTTTACTTATAGGAAGCACCATATAACTTCATACACGTGCGCTTGCGATGCACGAATCTTGTTCTTCACGAAAAGAAAAATACTTAAACAGGCTACAATTTGGTAAAGACTTTATAATTTTACAACACCTTATTGAAATCGTCTTCGAGTCCAAAACAATTTCACGAAATTGGTAAAGACTTTATAATAAATCCATGTTTGTCATCTTCTAGTCCAAAACTGAGTCCTCATAGTTGAATTTGTTCTGCCAACACAGGTTTATAATTATTAGAAATAACACAGGTTTACAATTTTATAAGTAACACATTTGTGATGGAAAGGAAAAGTTAATAGTCTAAGATCTAGGGATTCTAATGTAATGAAAGAGTTTTCACATCAGTTATGTTATTGTTAACAATTGTGTTCTTACATAGCAATATTACCATAAATACAAATACATTATAATGAATATATGCAATTGTAACTATATGTGAGGGATCCTTTTCATGGTGGCCTACTAATGATCAATGTTATAATTTTATTTTAATGCCAATCTCATGTACATATACTTAAAAATGATTATATAATAACACCCTTTAAAATTTAGTTTTGAAGCAGACCCAAACGCCCATAAAAGCTGGAGTAGCCATACCCAAACACCCCTTAAAAAATATAGATTGCAGCAGACCCAAAACCCCTTAAAAAATTTGTTTTCGCATCAGATCCAAACTGATGCGGTCGTCGTTAGACTTCAACAAGAAGTTTTACAACTCCCTAGGTAGAGCACCTAATCGTTGTAGTAGTAGTATAGGCAAGACTCGAGGGGTTGTTATCGTTCACTCGAGGAATAGGTTGGGAAGGCTTGATCACGATCTAACAGGATTCTAAAGGTTGAGGGAAGATTCTTTTTGTGTTTTTGTATTTTATAGAAAGCAAGTAAATCTTATAATTGGAGAGATTGGTTGGTTTTAGCTATCAAACTAAATATAAATCTACACTACTGGTGATAACAATATAATAAAAGACTGTGTTTATTTAATGCAATAATTACTCCTAGATTGCTTCATCCTAGTGGTTTTGTTGCTGATTGTCAAACTTAGTGATGAATCTGTGTGATTATTCCTAAGTCCTCGAACCATTACACGAACCCGCCGTCTACTTTATTATTCTTTAGAGGCAACGCACAAGATAAGGTAGTATAAGACTATTACAAGGCCTCCTAAAGGGTCCAGCGTAAGGTGCATGTGAGAATATATTAAGGGAATGTGGATCAACATATTTAGGGGCAAGTAGTATGGAGAGACTGTTGACCGTATGGTATCGCTTTCTACATCAAGTCATGTTTCCCTAGGACAAATCAACACGATGAGTATAGCAACAAAAGCTGGTTTTCTAAGGCCTAACATGCACATCCATCACAAAGAAGCAACGACACTAGATCGTACTTTATAGGTTTCATGACAATCATAAGATAAAACACAATAGGAAGGTTTTAAGGTCCTAGCATGTTAAAGATAAAGCAAGAACATAGATGAATCAAACAACACATAGACATATTGAATAATTAAATAAACCTTACTTGATTAAAACATGAGTCGGAAGAGGTACAATAGGGTTTTTAAGCCCTAAATTCCTTCTTAACAGCTGTGCAAACGAACCTAGGGTTCTCGTACCACTCTGTTTTATTCTAAAGGTTACACACTAAAAACCCTAAATTCGGTTATTGTAAATCTAGGAGAGAATCTCTATGACGGCGTCATTTTTAAATCGTGACGCGTCCTTAAAGAGAATATGCTGATAGATAGGGCTAGGGTCGGTGCTTTTGACGGCCATCGTTGAATCTTTTGACGCCTCTTGTTCCATCGTTTTGACGCGTCACGTTGTATTTGTAACGCCTTCTCCATAGCCACCGTAGAGAAATTCTTAAGCAGTGTTTGGTGTAAGTCCGAAGTCTTGGCCCATTGTCTTCTCCAAATGAGCCCAGAGTCATGTGTATTGTCCTCCAAACGCCTTCCAAATTCAAAATACCTAAAAAAGGACAATGAGTAAGTTCCTGGTTATTGGGCATAAACACCAAAAACGATTAAGGGGTTAGTCATACGACGGCCGAAAAAGTGTATAGAAATGACACCTCCATCAATACCCCTACACTTAGAGATTGTGCTTGTCCTCAATCAAATGGGCTTTCTACCTGGACAAGTAACAATATGAGGGGGGGGGGGCTGGGGGGGTTGGGGGGCGTGGGGGGGGGGTGTCAAAATTACCTACTCCTTTAAAAGATAATTTTACAACATAAACCTTTCTAACCTCGTAATTAACAGCAGCAAAAATATACACTACACCTGCACATAATTCTGGATTCTCATCTTTCCACTCGGTTAATAATAGATTTATAACCATTAAGGGGAAAACATAAAATCAACACTCATTACCTGTCATAGCATATAAATTACCATAGGCTTGGTAAAGGATCAAACCTCCACCGCTAGGTGCAAGTATTATTCATTACTATCTAAGAGGTCTTTATAAAGGGTTGTGGGGGTGTAGGTGTAAGATAACATATAATGGAAACGGAAACGGATGAGATACATTTGGGTGGTGACTTTGGGTGAATTTGGGGTGGAAGGGTTAGCTAATTATTTACACGAATACACTTTGGTTTGGTTGCTAAGCCAAGACTCGGACGAAGATCTACAAACTCTACACAACTCTACATCAATTTTTTCTTTTTCTTTTCTCATTTTTTTAATAACATAATACATCACATGGGGTTTATAATACGTACCCCTATACTTGAGCTTTTTACATGCTCGATATTTACAATCTAACTAATGACCCGTTTTGAGGTGGATCAAAATAACATGGAGATCATTTGACAAACATATGGGGGTATTGACTTAACTTTTCTTCCCCATTCTTTCGCGAAATAAATACTACCATGAATCCTAATCGTCCCAAAACTGTATTTACAAGGATAAGGACTTAGCAACCGTGTACTCAAATAATTAACTTGGGTTATCACAATAATGTACTAAAGGCGAGTACATATAAGGTAGGCTAAGGCTTTTTGGGTGTAATGATTGGTTTAAGAGTGACAATGCTCTTTATTAATAGTCCGGATTAACCAGAAAATTACGAGAACCGTGAAAAAGGATAGGCTCAGAGGGTTGTACTAGGGTATCCTGCACTAAAGGTGAGTGTATGGCAAAGGTGTGGGATAGTTATATGATCGGTATGACCATCATAACAATTGCAGGTTTAAAACATGGGTTAATCCTAATGCCTCTTATCAAGCAAATCCTAATACTTACTATGCGATCTCGGGATGCATCACAAAAATAAGTTCTAGAATTTAATATGCTACAGGTACACTCATATGAATTTTACTAACACTAGACATTCCAAAAAAGGTGACAAGGCAATGCATATATGACGTAACGACGGAATAGACATGCACGCCTGCAGATCAACCTTAACTCGAACCGGGTAAAGATAAAATCATCTTGGGTTACTAATAACGGGTACCCGAATTCCTAAAGATCTAGGGGCGAACATTGTATTTTTGGGGTGGAATTCTGAGGGTTATTGTGCTAGTCATATAAATTCCTATCCATGAGACGCTAGTAATACTCGGTTTTCATTGGTGTGTGTCGTAAAAAAATTTAAATTTTGGTAAAAATCACCCTTTTATGTTATGTTTCGATATATTACCCATATTTTTAAGGACAAAGCAAATGGCAAATGAAAGAATAGTTTCTAAGGCTTATTTCCCCCTACACTTAAGTTGAACATTGTCCCCAATGTTCTCTAGAAGTGCCCGTTAAAACAGATAAAGGGAAAAGAAAACAAGGAAAAGAAACCAGTACTCCCCTGGTTTACTCAATAATGGAGAAGAAACATGCGATAACTTGTTAAATCGTCCTCCGAGAATCATCCAATGAAACTTCCTTAAGAACTTCCAAGCTTCTTCTTATCAAATATAACCTGTAATCAAAGACAAAGACAACTATACCAAGCATAAAATGTGCGATTTACCAATATACAATATGAATTTAGGGTTCGACTCGATAGATAGGATGAAAGAATTGTTAAATTCATTAGGTTTTGCAGGTTTATAACAGAAGAATACTTATATTAAATGTTGTGCAAGTTTTATTTTTAAAAATAATTAAAAACTTTAAGTTTTCTAAACCTGGGCGTATGACGCCGTCAGGGTTTTTGTGACCCCATCACAGGCATCGTGGTGACGGCGTCGCGTGTAAATCATGACGCCGACTCCACGCTCTGTGAAAACGAAATTTTTGTTTTTGATAAAAAATTTCCTACACTTGATTCCATAAGTTAATTTTTGTACGAAAGGCTGCATAAAACCTGAGATTTAACTATTCAATCATATGACTCTAAACTGACGCGAATTAATCTAAACAATTTATTTAACATGTTTGAATTTGGCTCAAAAGCCGGATAAATTCCCCTACACTTATGGTTTGCAAAATCCCTTTGATTGCAATTAAGATAAAGTTAAAGACAAACAAAACATGATTACAAGATAATTCAAACATAATAAAACAAATGGTAAAGAATTAAAACACACATGACACTCTTAATATGTGGGAAAGGTAAATTAGGTTGCCTCCCAAGAAGCGCTTTTCTTTATTAACGAGTCTTGTAGCTAGACTCGAAGTCACACGTCCTTACGTTGTTTCGTGAACGCTTACGTGCCCACAAATGAGCCATTCCTTCATACCGTCATTCACTTGGTATTTGGACCTAGGTGTAAGCAGTTTTTGTACATAAATTTGTTCTTTTCATAAGGGTGCCTGAATCCGTTCATCAAATCATTTTGGACAAGTTGTAATAGTGGTGGGACCTTACTCCAATTAAAGTTCTTGAGCCTGGGTATTGTGCGTGGCATCCTATGTGTGTATGTGTCGAAGATTTTAGTAAATGATACCAATCCCTTGGTGACGTCATATTTGAGCTTAGTGATTTTTCTAAATGGTTTACCCATTAAGACCTCAGCCATGTCGCTTATGATAAATTCTCTTATGTCCTCTAATATAAAAAAATCAGTAATATAGGTGAAACTTCCTACAAACACGTAAACATCCCTAACAATAGCAACTAGGTTTTTTCCCGTCCCTTCGAGTCCTTCTAACATTATTGTATTATAGGCTTTACGTGAGATAATATTCATTGATAGAAAAGGGTCGAGATAGGCAGTAAACTTCCTAAAGCCTATTATGCATTCGAATGCTAGGTCATCCCTATCAGAACTGTTAATTATTCTTTCTCGGCGTAATGTTCCCACGTTTTCATACTCGTTTAATTCCTTAAGAACTTCCTCGTCATCCGAGTCATTGTCAGAGTAAGGAAATGAAGAAACAAGGGGTGTTTCTCCTGATTCGTCATCAGACTCAAGGTTATTCATATTGGTCTCATTAGGTTGATTGGCGAAGTTGTTAAGAAATTGTTCAATGCTTTCTAAGCGAGAGTCAACAAAGGCCGAAATTACTTTTAGCTCATGAAGCTCTTGGTTAATTCTTGCGCGCAGCGCAACTGGTAGGACAGGAGGATTGTTAGTAGGTGGTAGATTTGTGTTCTCCATGATGAAGAATGGAATAGTCAATGGGAATTACGAACAAACACACAAAGAAGAGATAGACTACGAGAAAGCTAATATGCGGAAATTAAGTCTTACTTGAAAGGATTCAAGCAAGTAGAACTAAGCTAAACTATGATCAAAACCTAACTATTCCCCATGTGGTGGCGCCAAAAACTTGATGCGGTCATTGTTAGACTTCTACACGAAGTTTTATAACTCCCTAGGCAGAGCACCTAATCGTTGTAGTAGTAGTAGTATAGGCAAGACTCGGGGGGTTGTTATCGTTCACTCGAGGAATAGGTTGGGAAGGCTTGATCATAGTCTAACAGAATTCTAAAGGTTGAGGAAAGATTCTTATTGTGTTTTTGTATTTTAAGGAAAGCAAGTAAATCATATATTGGAGAGGTTGGTTAGTTTTAGCTATTAAACTAAATATAATCTAAACTAATGGTGATAACAATAAGATAAAAGATTAGGTTTATTTAATCATGTATTACTCCCTAGATTGCTTCTCCTAGTATCTGTGTAATTATTTCTTAAGTCATAAACGAATTACACGAACTCGCCGTCTACTTAGCATTCCGTTAGAGCAACGCACAAGCAAGGTAGTATGAAGACTATTACAAGGCCCCTAAGGGTACACTAAGTGCATGTAAAATATATTTAAAAGTTAGATTCAACCATATTGGGGCAAGGTAGTATGAGGTCTGTTACCCGAAGGATCTTCTACACAATCATGTTTCGCTAGACATATCAAACAGCAATACAACAAAAGCTTGGTTTTATATGGCCTAACATACACTGTCCATTTCATGAAGCAGACACACTAAGATCTACATTCTAGGTTTCATACAGTCATAAATAAACACAATAGGAGGCTTAGCCTAGCATGTTAATAAAGCAAGAACATAAATGAATCAAACAACACATAGATATATTGAATGATTAAATAAACCTTACTTGATTAAAACATGAGTTGGAGGAAGTACAATAGGGTTTTTAGGCCCTAAATTCATCCCTAAAAGCTGCTAAACGAACTAGGGTTCATACCCTCTTTTTACTCTAAAGTTACACACTTAAAACCCCAATTTCGGGTTTGTATATATAGGAAAATCGCTGCGTTTTAATCGTGACGCCGTCGTGATAAGAATATTCTAGATCTTGGGCTGGATCGTGTTAGCTGACGCCTTCGCGATATCTTGCGACGCCGTCGTGGTAGGATTTGTAACGGTGTCACGTGTAATATGTGACGCCGTCTCTAGCTTCTGAGGAGAAATTCTTGAGCAATGTTGGTGTAGGTCCGTAGTCTTGTCCGTTTCTTCTCCAAATGAGCCCAAGTCACGTGTATTTCTTCCAAATGCCTTCCAAATGCAAAATACCTGAAAAGGAACGATTAAGTACCTATTTTGGGCATAAACACACGATTTAGGGAGTTAAACGACCTTGAAAAAGTGTATAAAATGACACCTCCTCACAAACAGCCCTAAATACAACAACATCCATACCCAAAAACCCATATAAAAGTGCATTTTAGAGCAGCCCAAACATCCTTTAAAGTTTAGTTTTTACTAAGCTGGAAATATTCTATGAAAATGCCTTAAATTAAACTTATCAACGACACAATGTAGCAGTAAGCACGCATGAGACTGTTATTAAGATGTAGAGATAGAAATTCCAACCAACTTAATCAACATTGCTAGAATGAATGTATTTGCCATGTGCTGTTTCCTAGATAGCCTTCTGTATTATTGTCAAGTTCAACGGAATTAAAAGAAATTAACATAAAAACAATTACTGTAATTAGTATTTCTTTTAGGATATTAGATACATGTTAGGTCTAAAATCCAGAAAGTGAATAGTCTCTGATATAGTTCTCTACTATTTATTTTTTCTACCTTAGTTGCTATACTACAGAGTAAATATACATGCAATGGGACAAATCCGTTACCTATAGAAGTCTTTGCAGCCTAGAATTATAATACCAAATACATGCATAAACGATCAATTAATCCTCAACCCATCTTGTTTATTATTACTAAGTAATATGGGTAACATGCTAAAGGATTTTATCATGCGATAATAATTTAAGCAGTTTATTCCTTTTATTCTCGTTGAGTGTCGCATATGTTGCTGTTATGGAATATTGGACTGTATACTCGACAAAGGGGCTGATATTTAAATGAAAGTCAATGAAAATCAGTTATGAGACTTTATGCCACACCTTGCAAAAACAAAATCCTCATAGCTTGTATAGCTTAGTTTTCATATGTGTTCTTCTTTAGCAGCCTGATTTCCTCACGAACCCCTCACCATCACACTCTCGGCACCTGCCACAAACATAAACATTTAATCATTAACCACTATATATAGTGTGTATGCCAAAAAAAACTTAGAATGCCACCCTAAACATATAATGTAGATACACGGCTGATCTCCTCAACCTTCCTCGCAAATATAGTTTCTTAAGTGATAGCACGGACCAACCATGATGTTTTGAAGTAATGGTTAGCATGCTTTTAAATAGAGCAATAACTTAAAAACTTATAAATACTTATTTTATGGAACAAAATGGCTTTTTTTAGATCTTGTCCTAACATTGATCATGCCTTCTAGATCCCATCCTAACATTACTCACGAATAACCTGCTATATATACAACAAATATGTTAAACTTTCTAGTTCCCATAATATTAGACCAAAGCTAAATACATCACACCTATGTTTTCCCACGAAGGCTACCCCACTATGGCTATTCAAAAGTGTATACATTTGAATATATAATAACTCAAATTCGATATATGACCACTTACTTCTCATTGGATGGTTCATTCCTCAATACCTCTGGTGCCACCCTTCAGGCTGCAATACAACAGGAACCATTAATACTTTATGTGATAACCAATAAACACATTGATGTGTGCTTAAACAAACATCATTTTTATACCAAAAAACATACTAAAACGGACTAATAACCATAAAATATGTGAAATTATATTTCAAATATGTTTGGTACGTGTTATTATGTCTTGTAGGTTCGAGGGATTGAAAACAAAGCAAAAATGATGATTTTTGAATGAGTTTCGATGATGTTTTCACGTTTATCGAGATTCAAACGAAGTCGGTAAAATTCCTTAAACACTCCACTGGAAAGAGCATGAAATTACGAGTCCTTCGATACCTTCCTCACCTTTTGAACCGGTCCAAATATTCTTTTATGAACCGGTCAAATTTCTATTTGACTTTTTTTTAATAAATAAGGACTTATCTCATTTAACCCTTAAATAAAACCCTTTGCATATATATTAATGAAGGACACTCTAGCGCAACTGGAAAAGGGGTTACCCTTTGTGTCCTTCACCTAGAGGTCGCAGGTTCGAGGCTGGCTTTTGCAATTTACCCCACTGCCACGTCGGATGCCACGTGGCCCACTCCGGTGGTGACACGTGGCCACCCAACCTAACCCATGACCCGACCCGACACATGGAAATCGACCCAACCCGTTGACTGACCCCTTGAATTGTTGACGTCACTAGATGACGTGTCATGTGGGTCCCACTTTCTAACACGTGGCGGCTGTTCAATGACAGCTTGCCACATGGCGGTGGCTCTGACAGCTCATTATGTGCAGGTGGCGGCTAATGATTGTATGAGGTTGCAGAGGTGGCAGGTCAGCTGGCCAATAAGGGCGTGACACGTGTATACGGTGACGAGGTTACAGAGTTGGCAGACGCGTGATCCGAGGCTTCTAGAAGCAATTAATGCTCATCATTTAGGGAATTTTACTGGTGGAGAGGTGCTTACGTGGCTAAATGATTGGCTAAAAATGGTTGAGATTTGCTGCCATCTTAGGGATGTATGAAATGACTAAAATGCCCCTCTAGTCTTTGGGCTATTTAATCTCCCTCACTTCCTCTCATTTGGAACTTTTCTTTTTACATTTTTCACACATAGATAGATTTAGCTTATTTGTAATAGTTTAGTTTTTGTAAAAGCTTTTATAGCTTAATATTTCAGCTTATTGTACATAGCTTATTATTAATAAAGATGAAGATGAAGTGTTTTTGTGGTGTGACTTGAGCTTATTTCTTATTCTTATCCTCTATTCTTTTTATTCTCACTTTTCTAGCTTATATCCAAATAAGCTCAATCGAATAGCTTATTCTTGGATTATTAAGATTAGCTTTTATTCGGATAGCTTAACCATAGCTTATTTCAAATACTTTTGGTTTAAGAGTATTCGAATAAGCTTAATATAGCTTATTTCGAATCTTATTCAACTAGCTTAATTTCGGAAAAGCTTTATTTATTCAAATAAGCACTTTACATTTAGTTCTTCAAATAGTTTCAAATCTATTTATGTTTTAGGCTTTAAATCGAATAAGTTTTACATAGCATATTTCGATAAGCTTAAGACCATATTAGTGATTATTGAATAAACTTTACTTAGCTTATTTTGATAAGCTTATCTAATAGATTATTAGAACTTGTTACTTGAAATAAGCTCTACCCTAGCTTATTTTGAGTAGATCTAATCCTTAGTTTATTTTCGAAAGTTAATTAGTTTTTAGCTTGTTCAATTAGATTTTTGGTCTATTATTTTAGATATAGTCCTTAAATATACCTAATCCTCGTTTACTTTTCGAAGTGAACATCTTAGTTTTGGGTAGATTTAGATTTATTAATAATAGATCTAATGTTTTCATTTTTGATCTAGTTTTCTATATTAATAGCTTATATTATTTTAGATCTAGTCCTTAAATATACATAATCCTCGTTTACTTTTCGAAGTGAACATCTTAGTTTTGGGTGAATTTAGATGTATTAATAATAGATCTAATGTTTTCATTTCCACTCTAGTTTTCTATATTAATAGCTTATAGTTTTTAGTTTCATCTCTAGCTTGTAATTGATATATTGTTCATATTAACCTTGATTGTGTTTTGATATTGATGGAACCATTCTTACATCTAAGGCATGGAGCTTAAGGGTATTATAAGCTAACTTTATTTCTAAAGTTTAAAGCTTTTATAGTTTTTATAAAGCTATTTAGTATATAAAGTTTACAACTTAATTAAATAAAATCTAATAAAGAAGTAAACTTTAATGTTTTATTAGTTTATAAGATTGGGTGGTTTAGTTCGTCTTGATTTTGTCAAACAGGTTCTACTTTCTTACCTTTTCCATCTATAGTAGTTTAATTATTAGTTTAGAAAAAATATGTTTATGATAATTGTTAATTTGATTGATGCTAGTTTAGTAGTCATGATTAGTGAGTAGATTATTATATGCTTGTTAAGTGAGTAGTGACTAGAGAATTAAGTGTGAAATAAAG